>PVHP010009812.1:0-49335 GCA_004024765.1 Zapus hudsonius | reverse complement strand
AGTGAATGAAGGTTCCTTTTTCCCCGCATCCTTGCCAGCAACGATTGTTGTTGGTTTTCTTTATGATTGCCATTCTGACAGGGGTAAGATGGTATCTCATTGTGGTTTTGATTTGCATTTCCCTGATGCTTAGGGATGCTGAGACTTTCTTAAATGAGTCAAGGCCATATGTGTTTCCTCCTCCGTCAATTCTCTGTTGAGATCAGTACCCCATTTTGTGAGGAGGCATTTTGGGTTTTTGTTATCAACATTTTTTAGTTCTCTGTAGGTTTTGGAAATTAGTCCTCTGTCTGAGTTGTAGCTGGTGAAAATCATTTCCCAGTTTGAAGGGGGTCTATTGGCTCTGAATTTGGTCTGTTTGTCTGTACAGAAGCTTCTGAGCCTGATCAGGTCACATTGGTTAAGTGTTTGTTGTATTTCCTGGGCTGTTGGAGATTTGCTCAGGAAATTTTTTCCCACTCCTATTTCTTGTAGAGTTCCTCCTATTTTTTCTTCCAGGGTGTTCAGAGTTACCGGATTTATATTAAGGTCTCTGATCCATTTGGAGTTGATTTTTGTACAAGGTGAAAGGAGTGGGTCTATTTTCATTTTTTTTTACACATGTTTATCCAATTCCTCCAGCACCATTAGTTGAAGATGCTATCTTTGGCCCAGCATACATTGTTGGCCCCCTTGTCAAAGACCAAATAACTGAAGTTACTTCCATTTAAAGCTGGGTCTTCAATTCTGTTCCATTGATCTGTCTTTCTGTTTTTATGCCAGTACCATACTGTTTTCGTTACTATGACTTTGTAGTATGTTTTGAAGTCAGGCATGGTGATACCTCCTGAGTAGGATTTTTTACTTAGAATAGTTTTGGCTATCCGAGGTCTTTTGCCCTTCCAAATAAATTTGGAGATTATTTTTTCTATGTCTGTGAAGAATGAGGTTGGGATTTTTATTGGCATAGCGTTGAATCTGTAAATCGCTTTTGGCAGGATTGCCATTTTTACTATATTGATTCTCCCTACCCATGAGCGTGCAATATCTTTCCATCTTCTTACGTCCTCCTCTATTTCCTTCTTGAGTGTTTCAATATTTTCCTTATATAAGTCCTTTACAGCCTTGGTTAGTGATACTCCAAGGTATTTGATTTTCTTTGAGGCTATAGAAAAAGGGACAGTCTCTCTGATGTCTTTTTCTGTCTGCTTATCTTCTGCATATATAAAGGCTACTGATTTTTGTGTGATTTTGTATCCTGCCACGTTGCTGAAGGCATTAATCACCTTCAAGAGGTTACTGATACTATTCTTTGGGTCTGATATATAAAGGATCATGTCATCTGCAAAGAAGGATAGTTTGATTTCTTCCTTTCTGATTTGTATCCCTTTTATGCCCTTCTCTTGTCTAATCGCTTGGGCTAGAGCTTCAGGCACTATGTTGAAGATCAGTGGTGAGAGTGGGCAGCCTTGCCTTGTTCCTGAATTGAGTGGGAACTCCTTGAGTCATTCCCCATTGAGTATGATCTGTGCTTTAGGAGTTTTGTAAATTGTCTTTATTAAGTTGAGGAATAGGCCATCTATGCCTATTCTTTCAAGATTTTTGAACATGAAGAGGTGTTGAATTTTGTCAAAAGCCTTCTCCGCATCTATTGAGATAACCATGTGATTTTTGTGTTTGAGCCGATTAATGTGATGTATCACATTTATCGACTTGCATATGTTGAACCATACCTGCATCTCTGGGATAAAGCCAACTTGGTCAGGGTGGATAATATTTTTGATGTACTTTTGTATCCGGTTTGCTAGGACTTTGTTCAGGATTTTTGCATCTAAGTTCATCAGAGATATGGGTCTATAGTTCTCTTTTCTTGTTGCATCTTTGCCTGGTTTGGGGATTAGGGTAATGGTAGCTTCATAGAAGGTGTTTGGTAGACTTCCCTCTTTTTCTATGCTTCTAACAAGCTTCAGAATGAGTGGTTTTAGCTCTGTGATGAAGGCTTGGTAGAATTCAGCTGTGAAACTATCTGGTCCTGGGCTTTTCCTTTTGGGAAGGTTTTTGATTACATCTTCAATCTCAGCGGATGTGATAGGTTTATTTAGTGCTTTTATCTGTTCTGGATTAAGCTTTGGCAGTTGGTAGGTGTCCAAATACTTATCCATTTCTTCCAGGTTCTCTAATTTTGTGGAGTAGAGTTTTTGGAAATATGACCTGATGATTCTCCCAATGTCTTCAGGATCAGTTGTGATCTCACCATTGTCCTTACTGATTTTGTTGATTTGGGCTTTCTCATTTCTTCGTTTGATTAGATTGGCCAGGGGTTTGTCTATTTTATTAACTTTTTCAAAGAACCAACTCTTTGATTTATCTATTTTTTTAATTGTTTTCTTTATTTCCAATTCATTAATCTCAGCTCTGGTTTTAATTATTTCCTTTTGTCTTGAGCTCCTCGGGTTAGCTTTTTCCATCTGTTCTAATGATCTTAGGTGGGTGGTTAGGCAATTGATATGAGACCTCTCTGTCTTTGATATGAAGGCTTTTAGCGCGATGAACTTTCCCCTCAGGACTGCCTTCATTGTGTCCCATAAGTTCTGGTATAATGTGTTATCGTCATCATTTAAAGCTAGGAAATTCTGAATTTCCTGCTTTATTTCTTGGATGACCCAATCATTTTCTAGGAGCGAATTATTCAGGCGCCAATACTTTGTGTATTTTCTGGATCCTGTTCCATTGTTAACTTCTACCTTTAATGCACTATGGTCTGATATGATGCAAGGAACTACATCAATCTTCCTGAATTTGTTTAGGGAGGATTTGTGACATAAGATGTGGTCAATTTTAGAAAAAGTCCCATGCGCTGCTGAGAAGAATGTATATTCTGTGTCTTTGGAGTAGAATGTTCTGTACATATCTGTTATCCCCAGTTGTTCAATGGTGTCATTAAGCTCCATTATGTCCCTGCTGATTTTCTGTTTGGTTGATCTGTCTAGGGCTGATAGAGGTGTATTAAAGTCCCCTACTATGATGAAATTAGAGTCTATTTCTGCTTTATTTTTGAGTAGGGTTTTCTTTACGAACTGTGTTGCACCCGAATTTGGTGCATATATATTCATGATGGTGATATCTTCCTGCTGGATCCTTCCTTTGATGAGTAAGAAGTGACCTTCCGTATCTTTTTTAATTGATTTTGGTGTAAAGTCTATTTTTTTAGAGATTAATGTAGCCACACCTGCTTTCTTTTTATTTCCACATGCCTGATAAACTGTTTTTCATCCTTTTACTCTAAGGAGGTTTCTGTCTTTAGAAGTAAGGTGTGTTTCCTGTAGGCAGCAGATGGAGGGGTCCATTTTTCTGATCCACCCTGCAAGCCTGTGTCTTTTTATAGGGGAGTTAAGACCATTAATATTCAGTGATATAACTGTGAGGTTTGCTTTAAGCCCTGCCATGATGAAGGGATAATTGGGGTTGTTGTCTCTGCTGCTGTTATTAGCGCACTGACTGCAATTGTTGTGTCTGGTCTCTGGTACTCTTCTGAGGTAGATTTCTTGTTTCTTCTTTGTGGGTTATCTCTTGCAGGATCTTCTGCAATTTTGGCTTTATGTTCAAATAGTTGTAGAGCTGGTTTACTTCATGGAACACTTTCAATTCTCCGTCAATCATGAGGGATAGCTTTGCTGGGTAGAGTAGTCTAGGTTGAAAGCCATACTTCTTTAGGCCCTGAAAAGCATTACTCCAAGCCCGTCTGGCTTTCATGGTTTCTAATGAGAAGTCTGAGGTAAGTCTGATGGCTTTTCCTCTGTAAGTTACGGTTTGCTTTTCTCTCACAGCTTTGAGTATTTTCTCTTTGCTTTCTATGTTAGGCATCTTAATTAAGATGTGTCTTGGAGAGTTCCTCTTCATGTCCTGTCTGTTTGGAGTCCTCTGGGTCCCTTGAAAGTTGAGTGGGCTTTCTCTTGTTAGATATGGAAAGTTTTCTTGAATAATTCTGTTGAAGATATTTCCTATGCCCTTAGCCTGGGCTTCTTCTCCCTCTGGGATCCCCATGATTCTAATATTGGTCCTCTTTATTGAATCCCATAGATCCCTCAAGTTTTGCTCACTTGATTTCTTGAATTTATTGAAACCTATGACATCTTTATTAATTCCTTCTGATTTGTCTTCTACTTCTGAAAGTCTGTCCTCCAAATTATCAACTCTGGGACTGATTGATTCAAGGGAGGTTTTTAACATCTCATTTTCGTTATTTTTTTCTGCTATAGCTTTGTTTATAGACTCCAATTCTTTGGTGAGATCTAATTTCCAATCTATTTTTGTTTTTGCTTGGGATTCCTGATAATCATTTTTAATTTTTTTAGGTCCTCATCAAATTTAATCCTTTGGTTGTCTAGCTCCTCTTTTAACTGATTAATTTTCAATTCACTTAATGTGTTTCTGAATTCATTCATATTTCTCTCCATTAAATTCATTCTGGAGACTATGTTTGAGTTAGATATCTTCATCTAATTCATGTCTTTTCTCATAATTTCCATATCAGCCATTAGCTGCTTCATATTTGCATTGCAGTTGTGGTCAGGAGTCATATTGTTCTCACTTTGCGATTGTGTATATGTTGCCTCTGTTTCTTTGCCAGTCTCCTGCTCCATAAAGGGACTAGGCGCCCTGGGTTGGGGAGTTCCGTCTTTGATTTCTGTGGGTGTTTTCCTTTGATTTCTTCCCATGTCTAGGTAGGTGAGTGGGACTCAGGCACCCTGGGGGGTGCTGTTCAGCCTGCTTTGCTTCCAATGGGAAGATCACCAGGTTTGATCATAAACGAAGGTCTTTCCTGTTGGAGAGGTCTGTGCCCAGCAATGCTTAGATTTTTACCTGACTGGATCACCCTGCTCCCAGATGGTATGCTGGAGTAGAAACACAGTCCCAGACTCCAACTGTAGGGCCCAGTGTTCTCCCACCTGACTGTGCCCTCCTATCTGGTGCCCGTGGGAGCCGCCTTTGCCCACCCAGCACTGGTAGAACTTCCCTGGTGGTGCCTGAGGCCTGGCTCTGCCCGGCAGCTGCAGTCCTGCGCCGCTAGTTCAGCTTGCCCACAGAACGCGATCGCCTGTGTATTTGGAGGGGTCTCAGGGGGAAGTGTGCCCAAGAATCGCTGGAGGGTCAGTGGTGTGTGGTCCCAGGTGCCGCCGAAGCCGCTTTTGTCCTCCCAGTCCTGGCATAGGTTCCCAGGTGCCTGGGGGTCCTGCGTGCTCCGGGAACCGAACCGATCGCCTGTGTATTTGGATGGGTCTCAGGGAGAAGTGCGCCAAAGAATCACTACAGGGTCAGTGGCGGGTGGTCCCTGGTGCCCGCTGACACCGCTTTTGTCTTTCCAGCTTTGGCCTAGGTTCCCAGGTGTCTGAGGGCTGGCCCCGCCCGGCAGCTGCAGACCGGAATGCTCGGGGAACGGCCCGTGGAGCGATTGCCTGTGTATGTGGAGGGGGTCTCAGGGAGAAGTGTGCCCAAGAATCGCTGGAGGGAGGCTGGAGGAAGGAAGGGGGTCCCGGGAGGGAGCGGTTCTCAGTCGCGCCAAGAGCCTGCGGGAGCCGGAGCTAGGAGTGGGGGAAGGGCGGCGCTTTGTTCCTAAAGCAGATGGGGAGACCTGACACACACACACACACACACACACACACACACACACACACACACACACTAGCGTGGAGTTGGGGAGACGGTAGGTTAGGGTTCAAGGCCGGCTGGGGTCCCGGGTTTGGATCCCAGCTGAAGAATCAAACCTTTTTGAAGAGTGTCCTGGCAAGGCTGCTACTAGTCCGCCATGATGCTCCGCCTCCTCCAGTTTTCAGTTTTAAGTCTTCTGAGGGCCTGGGCTGCCACCACAAATGACAGGTGCACCCACCACAGTGACCAGCCTTGAAGAGGTTAGGGTGCACTGGCTTCTGTGTCCTTTCTGGCTGACTTGCTGGGACCTGAGCATCTTTTCTGATTTCCTAACAGAGTCTCAATGACTCCCAACATCCAAATACAGTGGGTACAGGGGCCTAGCCTTTCTGATCTGCTCTGTGTTGAGCATGCAGGATGATGAAGCCCTGGACATCCAACACCCCTGGGCACAAGGTTGCCTCATCATCACCAAGGAGTGCTTCTCTGACTGATCCTCAGGTACAAGTCCTACCATCTATGGTTTGCTGTCTAGTAGTGGGCATTCCTTGACCCTCCACATAAGCCCATTCAGGCCTAATTTTCTGTTCCTGCCCCCACCTTATGAATGTGAGTATAACACAGGCTTTCATCCCATAACTCAGCACAAGACCACCACTTAGGAGTCAAGTATGGAGCACTTTTTATTTCCTCTGGGAGTGCTTTCTCACCAGCACATTGAGAACAAAACTAAGTCATTGTGAAGCCGCTGTGGGAATCAAAAAGGCACAGCCCACACATGACCAGCAGGGCTCACCCAGTCCCTTGGTTTCTGTCCAGGTACCTCTTTCTGTCTTGTCTTATCTGATTCTCCCCAGCCATGATGGCTTCCTCTCTGCTTGAGTGACCCCACAACCACAACCCCAGTATTCATTCTCTCTCTATCTATCTATCTATCTCTATCTCTATCTCTATCTCTCTCTGCCTGTACACTCTTCTCAGATAGTACTTTCTACAGAGTTGCCTGCTTTCCATGAGATTCTTCATACCCTGTCCCCTCCAGAACACCTCTGCAGCCATACCAGCTCAGTCAGCCCCACTAACAGCTGTATACAACATGAGTCCACTGTGAGCATCACCCCTTTTTTGAGATTTGCCTCAGGGCTGTCTTGCAGGAAGCGATCTTGGAGGCAGTGACAGCTCTCCCAGACAAGGAGGGTCTTGCTGTGCCTCTGGCACAGGAGCGCGTCCTCAAAGCACAGAGCTTTCAGTAGTGACAGGAGCCCATCATGTGTGGCCTCTTTCTGAGCCTCCCGCTAACTCACAGTCTGTGGAGGCCAAGGAAGCAAAACATCACCACAGGTGTTCTTCTGTTCCCAGCTGGGAGAAATCAAAGGTCTTGGTTGGGGTCCAGTAAGCCACTCAGTGGACTTCCAGCACTTACAGGTTGGAACAAGTTTACTCCTTGCCATCCTAAAGGAAATTTTGGTCTTATAATGTGTGGTAGTCTTCATAAAGCTGCAGAGCCTGAGGCTGCTTTGTTCATTTATGTAGGGTTTTTATTTTATTTTTCTTATTGGTGCAGAAAATAGAACCAGGACCTTGGGATATACATGTTTTACCACTGAGCTATACCGATCTATTCTAAGCATTGAAATCTGCTCTGACTGTCCATAGCTACTCCCTGGGCACCTAGACAGCAGGTATACAAATGGGCCTTTAGGTAGTGCTCAGTAAGCACTTGTTGAATGAAGGAATGAGTTATAGCCAGAATAGCAGGCAACTCATGGACACCACCCACCCCCTCAAAGACTTCATCTCTAAAATGAGACCACCACTATTCAGAATTACTGGGATGATCATATTTGTTATGGACTAAATCTTGTTTCCTCTAGAATTCACGTATTGAAGCTCTCAATCCCTAGTACTGTAGAATGTAATTGTAGTTGAAAGTAGGATCTTTAAAGATGTCTAGGTTCCCTTTCATATCAATATGTTTTACATAGGCAGGTTCATCCAAACATAAATCAAAACAGTTTTTAGAAACTGGATGCACACTGAACATATAGAGACTCTTTTCCTTGTCATTATTCCCTAAACACTGAAGTAAGTGTAGCCAAAATTTATATCATGTTCATTATGATAAACATCTAAAGATGATTCACAATATACAGAAGGGCTAAGTGTGGTAGCACTGAGGAAGAAGAGACAGAAGGATCACACAAATTCAAAGCCTCACTGGTCTATATAGCAAGTTCCAGGCCAGCCAGGGCTGTACAGCAAGACCCTATCTTAAAAAAAAAAGACATAGACAACTACACCATTTTATGTAAGAGACTTTAGAATTCGTAAATGTTGATATCTTCCTGGGTGTTGGAATCAACCCTCATGAGATATCAAAGGACAACTGTAATGTTAAAAATGTGGCCATATGGTGGGTCTTCAACATGTATGACTGCTATCTTTATAGGAACAAAGGAACAGGCAGACACCAGGAATGCACACACAAAAAAATGGCCATGTGAAAACATAGTCCATCTGAAAACCAAGTACAGCCCTCATGAGAAACCAACTTTGCCAACACTGTGATCTTCAACTTCCAGCCTATAGAATTGTGAAACAACTGTCCATTATCTAAGCCATCCAGCCTGGATCATTTCATATGCATATTAATATATAGCAGCTATAGCATATTAATATATGATGAATAAATGTGCTGGGAAGAAGTATTATAGCACTGGTGAGCATCAAGACACCCACACTGTCATAGTCAGCCACATGGCGCTGGGATGAATCTCCAAACCAGGCACAATTTGGGGAAGAAAAGTATTTATTATTGAACTAACAGATCCAGGAGAAGTTAAGGAAAAAGGCTGGCCCCCTTTCACAGAAGCAAGCAGAGAGAGAAACAGCACCTCCAGAAGCCAGCAAGCAAGCAACTGTAACACTGTAATTCACAAAATGCAGAACTGCCAGACCAGGATTCTCGCTTTTCTTTTGTATATCTATCCCTAGTATTTTGCATCCAATTTAGAAAGGGCCAGTCCCCAGAACGCTAGGCCAAAGTGACACTTCCTCCAGCCAAAAGCCTGGAGACAATTAATAATTTAATAAACACAATTATAATACTATTGAGGGACATTCATTCAAAACTACCACACACACTGACACTTTCTTTGAACACTTGGCATTAGGAGCAAATTTTTGTGGAAAGCAGCTTAAATTTTGTAAGGATCAATTCAAGTTTAGGGCTAAGTAAAGGAGGGGACCAGGCATCTTTCTTTGGTGTACAAATCATATGTGATTTATCATGCATGGTGGAGGAGCTGAGAGTGCAGTGGCAAAGACAAGTTCCTGGACTTGGGGGCTTGTCCTTTGGTGAGGAAGACAGGACATAGGGAGAGGGCTAGAGAGCCAAGCAAGATGTCAGATGCTTGAGCAAAGATCTCCCTTTGAGTCATAGGGGATGGAAAATGAGAGTTACTAGAATCAGGTTCTTGTGGGTGCTTCTGAGACTACTATGAGGAAGAGGCTCCCAGAACTGACTTGAGCCATAAAGCATGGTACTGATACATCCCAATCTCCAGTAAAGCAGAGGAAAGAGCAAAAAGGGGGAAGACAGTTGGCTAACAAAAGTGTCAAGGGTGTGAGGTTCCATCCAGCTGGTCCAACATATGCCTGTGTGCCCATAGTGTCTCTCCCTGAACTCAGGAACTGACTGTAAGGAAAGGGATTTGGTCTGAGCTTTCCATCTCATGGGTTGATTTATTTATAATATCTAATGTTAAAGGAAGACAACTGTAAACCTTGACTTGTTCTCGAATGGAGTGTAGAACACCCTTTATTATAAATGCATTGAGAATAATTGAAGCAACCAAGGGCCATGAGATATATCAAAATTGATCTTGGCTTTAAGAATTTATAAATTTAGTTGAGCCATAATCTTATAATCCCAGTAGTCAGGAGGCTCAGGCAAGAGGATTGCCAGTTGAAGACCAACCTGGGATACAAAGAGAGACTGTCTCGAAAAAAAAGGACAAAAAATAATTTATGGCCTTATAAATTAGTATCATTCAAAATGGGCCATTTGTGAGATAGAAGGGGGCACTGTTGACAATTTGCTTTCCCTGGTGTCATGGTTTAATCCAGGTGTCCCCCATAAACAAATAAATGTGTTGTGATTGATAGATCCTCAGCTGATGGCAGTTTGGGTTTTACAAACTCACTGGAGCTGTGTTGTTGGGGGCAGGCTTATGGGGTTATGAGCCAGCTTCCCCTTGCCAGTGTTTGGCACACCTTCCTGCCGCTGTTTCCAGTGCTGTGGTGGAGGTGATGTCCACCCCTCTGCTCATGCCATCATTTTCCCTGCCAGGATGGAGTCTCCCCTCGAGTCCGTAAGCCAAATAAACCCATTCCTCCACAAGCCGCTTTTGTTTGGGTTCTTTCTGGGCAGCAACTAGAAAGCTGACTGCAACAGTTTTGGTATCAGGATGTTGCAGCTAGACTGCTGACTACAATATCTGGAGTACTTAGCTACTATATAATATGGTCAGACCATTTATAAGGGCATATGTTTGAATAATAAAATTCTAGGGAGAAATAAACAGTTTTAGTAATAAGAGGATTACATATAGATGTGAATAATAACACTTCTTTAAGATGAGTTCATGCCCGCTGGATGAGCTCCTGCACATGACCCTCACTGAGGAGCCCTCAGAAACATCCATGACTCACATGGTCCTCCTTCTTGGAGTTCAATGTTCCCCAAGGCAAGGAAGGCACTGGCGGGAGCTCATGGCTGTGAGAAAGGTTCTGTGTCTGGGAAACTGAAGCTTGTGCCTGGAACAAAGCATAAAAAGGCAGGCTGGCAGACATGGGAGCTCTGCACAGACCCCACAAATGGCCAGGAATGTGGTCTTTACAAAGTGGCAGACCATCCTGGAAGTATGTGTTTAGTGAATGATCTGTAAAAACAGCAATAAACTCAGTGTTGTAGCTCATTGATTCTAAAATGACTTTTTATCCTTACTCAAATTGTGCTCATCATCCCATAACTAAAGTCCAGTAGGTGGTCTGAATGGCCACTAAGGCTGTCTGTGTGCAAACTCTTCATGGTGTCATCTCTTTGCATAGATTGTGGATGGAAGCATATCAAAAGGATTGCACTTGACTTTTCATTCAAGAGAGAAGCCACCAGGAGTGCAGTGCTTAGGCCTGATAGTAAGGCAGCAGCAAGGGCTTGTCGATGAGAAGTGACTACAAGCTTACATTTCCAGTGAGAATCATCAGCTTTCTGGAACCTCAGGAAGGAAGCTTCCTACAGAGAGGGGGACTTGTGCACATTTTGTAGTAGATGTGTACAAGGAAGAAACTTATCATCACTTACCCAGCTTGTAGGGGAGGGTTGAAAGTTTGAAATAGCCCCCAAGGCAACTTGGAAGCCCCTTTGTGTTCCCAAGGTCAGGATATGTGATGCCAGGAAAGTGCTATCACCTGAAACACCTCAGAAAGTGGAACTCCTAGGGAGTCTTCACTATCTTTTTGTGTTTGTGCAAGAATGATACTTGAAAAGAAAGTTTGTCTAGATCTAAATAAATCTGGAAATGATACAAAGGTGGCTTTTTTTCTTTAATTCCTTGTTAAAGTTTGGCCTTTCTAGCAATCATGACCATCATTATTTTTTGTTAGTTCTTGGGTGCTATGGTTAACTTAACATGTCAACTAGCCTAGGCTGTAATACCCAGATATTTAGTCAAACACATCTTAGTGTTGCTGTGAAGGGATTTTTCAAATGTGATTGACATAAATCAGTACATTTTGAGTGAAGCTCATTTTTCTCCATCATGTGGGTGAGCTTTGGCCAGTCAATCAATTGAATGTTATATGAGAAAAGCACAAGGTGCCTGAAAGCAAAAGGAAATCTACATCTTCAGTTGCCTTAGACTTAAACTGCACCATCAACTGAAGTTCTAGTCAGCTGATCAGCCCTGCAAAGTGTGTTCTGGCCAGTTCTCACTAATATGTGGTCAATTTCCTTAAAATCTATCAGTAGACAGACAGACTGACTGACTAATACTACTTCCATTGCTCCAGAGAGACCTGAATTCTACAAATTTGGATTCAGTAAATACAGTAGTGGTCTCTGCTCTGAAGCTGGCTGACTGTGGGGCAAGCTCACCAAACCCAGCTGAGCCCTCTATTAATGAATGTGTTTCTCCACCCTCTCAGCTTTATCATGAGGTTCCAAAAATGAGAGTGAGAGCATTTGCCCAGCCAAGCTGTAAGAAGGAGCTAGTATTATGTTTGAGGAGGAGTGTGTGGCCTGAGTGACTGCATTCTTTGCCATCTGTGCTCTGGAGGGTGAGGTATGAATGCTTCTTGGCTTATAAAGAGGAGAGTGAGTTCCAGAACAGTGCAGGTGTGCTCCATATCACATTGCAGTGTTAGCCTGCACCCCCCAGGGGGGCTTTGCTCCTATCTCTTTTTGTAAAGAGAGCTGAAGTGGCATTCACAAAATCTTCAAGCAAAGGGGATATGGTCAGTGTGTGCAGTTGCACTGAGTCACACTCCAGGAACTGCTGTCCTCAGGAAAGTGTTTACTTGGCAATGAGACCTGCCCAGAAACACTAGCCACTGTCCTTGCCTCTAAAATTCTGAGGATATCAGCCAGCCCACATTGCCAGCTACACAGCTATGACTTCATCATCTCATCCCAGCTCTTCCTAGGTCCAAACCTCTGGGGTGCATGTCCAACCCTAGGCCAGTGACCATCATTAGCTGAGATTGGTGAAGGCATCTGAATGTGGCTTTCTGGGTCTTTCAGAACAATCTGGAAGTGCAGCCTGCAGAAGATCATGACCACTCATGGTGGAGGGTCTGGTGACTGAGGACCTCAGTCACTTGGGGTTACCCAGTGGCTGGACAGCCTAGATGTAGATATAATTCCTATAGAAAATCTGGTTTCCCCTTGGTATCCCAAATGAACCATGTTCTCTTGCCTAGAAGGATCAGGCAGATGTGAATTTGTCTAGATTTACTCCGAAGTGACTCTTGAAAGTACCATTTCATTTTCAATATTAAAACCTAATGAAAATAACTGTGGTTTATTGTTTAGAAGATTCATAGGGGCAATAACTTTATCTTCATGTCTATGAATTTTAATTCACAGAGCAGTGACTGTACAGGAGAAAGAAAAGAAGTGATCTGTTATTTCACTGACGTTAAATAAATTTACTTTTTACAAAATTAAATCTTGAGCTAACTAATTCATGTTTCTGTGTTATTTATAAAATCCAGGAGAAACAATCATTACTTATTTGTAATTTAAGATTTGCCCTCTTCTCCTGAAGCATTCATTCACCCTAGGAGCTGGAGGAGGGATTTTTGCCCAAGCCCCTGGTAGAAGAAGCTTTTCTCAGGCTGGACTAGGTAGGAGAGATGCTGAAAATAATCCCCTAATTCCTGTCACTCTAGTGGAAGTTCCATGAAGGGAAGTTCAGGATTTTTTTTTTTTTTGCGCACTACTTTGTCTTCAGCCTGTAAAGCTATGAAATTTGTTGAATGAATGAATCAACTAATCACTTGCCAGCTTATCTCCATAGTATTCAGAGGACAATTGGCATTAAAAATATCAAGAGATCATTTTGTATTTAAATGTATCATTGAGATTATCATGTTAGTTTCTGCTTGGTGCAATAGGTATTAAATAATGTCTTTAGACATAAAAAGAGAACATACTTTGTGAGATATTAAGGTATACCACCAGTGCACAGTAACTAAAAGTTGTGGTCTGAGGTGAATATAGATCAGCAGGCATATAGGGCCTGGAAGCTGGCTTGGAGATAGACCCTTGTGTGGCAAAAGCTCAATATACATAAGGGTATAGCCTTATGTATATTGAACCACAAATCAATAGATAAAATTTCTACACAGAAACTTTAGAAACATTCTATATGAGAGAACACTTCTATATAAAGGAAAACCAAACTGGAACTGTAGCAAATCCCCCCAAAAGCTAATACTAAATAAAAGATTAATAAAGTTAATTGAGAAAGTATACTAAGAACTTCTAAAATAAATCTTTAATAACATAGATTATGAGGCTAGATTTGGTCACTTCAGAATTAAGCATTTCTGATTATATCTATCTTGGAAAGCATCAACAGTCAGATGAGAGGTTAGAAGAAAATATTTATAATTCAAGTAATATATAAGGAACTCTTCCAAATTAGTAGGAACCAAGAAGAGCTCAAATGGAAAACTTGGTGTAATGGTTAACCTTCATCGTCAACCTAGCATGATGTAGAATCACCTAGTAGTAGACACATCTAGGCATGACTATGAGGATGTTTCCTCCCGAGAAGGGAAGACTGACCCTAAATATGAGCAGTGTTTATGATCTCATGGGCTGGTGTGGTGTTGTAGTCACCTTGTCATTGCTTAAATACAGCATCAGACAAAGAGCATCTGATGGGAGGGAAGGGAAGAGGGAAGTTTTTATTTCTTTGGGGGGGGGCTTGTAGTCTCCATTGGAAATTTCATGATGGCAGGGGTTAGCATGGCATGATCAGAGGCTGGACATCATTTCTGACACATCAGGTGGAAAATAGCAGCAGGAGAGTGAGCCAAACTCTGGCAAGAGGGAGCTGGCTATAATACTCCAAAGCTCACCCCAGTAACATACTCCACCAACAAGGCCCCACCTCCCAAATTGCCATCAACTGGGGACCTAGCATTCAGAACACAAATTTATGGGGGACATCTGATTCAAACCACCATAACCATGGTCCTGGACTAAGTAAAAAGAAGGCAAGCAAAATATTAACAGTCATCTCCCTCTGCTTCCTGACTGAAGATGCAATGTGACCAACTGCCTCAAGCATCTGCCACCATGCCTTCTCTGCCTTGAGGGACAGTATCCCTTCAAACCAAAATAAACCATTCCTTCCTTAAGTTGCTTTTGTCAGGTATTTTTACCACAATATGAGAAAATAAATAACAATGAGCAACATATAAGACCAGACTGGAAACTCCAAAGACTAAAAAGAAAAGTTGTTCCTCAACATTTTAATCAGTGGTGTAGGCATAAGAATGCAATCCGGTGGCTTTTTATAAATCACAGGGACATTAGGCATCTTCCTTAAAGCCTTATACTGGTAGCTTTGGCCACAAATGCAGGAAAACATGAGAAAATTATACCTTGTTACCTCTAGAAATGATAGAAGAGTGAGTGACATATTGGTACTTAATTCATGAGAGGCTGGACACACTCCTCCTTGATATTCCAGGTCTTTTCTTCCAATCTTTCATCTAAGTTAATTGTGTCAAGATATTTTTTGTCCATCAGAAATTCTTATTTTTATGTGATCATATTCACTATTTTGTTTTTATAATTTGTGCTCTTGAAGTATAATGGGTGTTTCCTAGGAAAGAAGCAAAAATTGAGGGAGGATAGGAGCAGAAAGGCCACTGGGAAGCTAGGTCTTGGCAGGAAGTGCTCCATTGACTTAACAGGAAAGTCTAAAAGCTGAAGAGGAAGGAAGTGATGTTCTTGTCACAGGGTGAGCCTCTCTTCACTCTACCCACACTGAGTCCAGGTGCTCCAGATTTGGGCAATACAGGATAGTTATGGCCACTACCAGGCTGTGGGGTGGAGTAGAGGCTGAGACACAGTGAGCCTGAGAAGGAAGCAGAGGCCACAGAAAAGATGTTCAGGGAAACCTGAGGGAAGACAGGGATGTAACAGCTAGAACATCAAAAATAAGAAATACCAGGTATGGATGGCTTGTGGCTGGACCTAGAACCAACAAGCTAGCCTTCGTAGCTGGGGTCAGGGCAGGGGAGGAATGTGAAGCAGGAAGGCCCAGGATGTCATGGAGAGGCAGGGTGCCAGTATGTAAAGATCTTTCAAGCCTGGCCATGGAATTTGGGTTAGGGTCCACACATAATAGTATGTCATTTTGAGGTTTTAATTGGAGATGATAGAATCTAGTTTCTGTTTTTAAGCAACAATACCATGCCTGCTGAATAGGGAGTAAAAAGGAAAAAGATGTCAGTCGGTAGACACTCAATCACAAGGTGTTGGCAGTGAAGTAGAGGTAGAGAGAAGCTACTCTTGCTGGATCTCCATGGAGATTGTAGTGGAGCCCAGGAGAAAGAAGTGAATGGAAGTATTGGACTTTCAGCTTGAAAAGCTGGGTAGATGCTATTGACATTTACTAAGCTAAGAAGGGAAGAACTAGATCTAAAATGTGTCAGGTGGGAAGTTAGAGTGATTAGGCAGTTTAGTGTTTGAAATGAGTGGTAATGTCAGACTAGGAAGCTGGTTATTAAAACCCAGAGTACTGGTGAGAGAGGTCAATGCTGAGGGTAGCACTGCACCCTCCTCCCCTGCAAGCCAAATGTGATTTAGGATGCCGAGCAAGTAGTGCATTGTGGAGTGTAAATGGAGAGAAGCAGCCCGAACTGAGCACTGCATCCATGACATCTGTCTTCAGGCTTGGAGAGTGCCTAATGAGGAACAGGAGGACTAGGAGAGGGTAGGTGCTGCAAGAGGGAGGGGTGGCTACACTACCCTCGAAGGCTGATTTGTATAAAACACACTTCCCAGCTGATTATAGAAATCCACGTCAGACAAGGCAGCACAACGCTGAACAGAAAGCTTTTTAGATGCTGGCATTGGACTGGGACATTTGGTACCTTACTCATTTGTCACATGCTTGTGTCACAAGTATCTATTCAGTTGAGCATTATTCTACCAACTAGAAATGGACATATGAGCCTTTACTTGACCCTCCCACTCAAAAGGACATAGTGATCAAACTAAAAAAAATTTTTTTAAGTAAAAAAAATTTTAAAAGGGATATAAAATGTGGCACGTTCCAGAAAAGCCATTCACCCACTTCATATATTTAACACAATTCAACCTCCTAGGCACCAGGTGACCCACTTAAGGCAAGTAGTTGAAAGATCAGCTGTCAGTCTATTATTGCCACTATGACTGCTCTAGGGAAAATGTCACTTTGGCAAGTGTCTCAGCTGTCAGAGTTTCACACTCCACTCCTTCAGACTCAGGCCCACTGGAGGCAACACCTGTAGCCACCAGTGCCACCCTTGGCAGATGGTGGTCAGTGAGCTCAGAGGGTCCTACAGGACACAATCAGTTATATGTATGAGTTGTTTGGCGTTGTTTGGAAGGCAGCCTCATGATCAGGTGCCACAACTGAGGTCACATGACAGTCTCAAGTGCAGAAAATCCCTGTCTCAGTTCAAACTTATACCCTCCTAGCACATTCAGCCTTTAGGGAGCTATTTGATTTGTGTTGTTATTGATTTGTTTTTGTTAAAGCCATACAGTTGTGTATTTAATTGTTCTCTTCTTCCCATCTTCTTTTGTACCATTCTTCTTTTACCTCCTCTTATATTAACCTTTTTTTTGCTTGTATGTGTATAATGTGGTGTGTGTGTGTGGTGTATGCATGTGTATGTGCTCTTGCAACATTCTATGTGCTCACTTGGAGTAGGGTGCACTCGCTTGCAGTGGCTGGAGCTAAACATCAGGGGACCTGTTCCATCACTCTCCCGCCCAGTCTTATTTGAGCTAGAGTCTTTTACTGATCCTGGAAATTGCCATTTTTCCACACATTCTGCAATTCTTAGGTCTCTGCTCCCCTACAAGACTTGGTTACAAATGCACATGGCCACACCCAGTTGTTTACATGGGTTCTGGAAATTCAAACTGAAGGGATCTGAGACCTCCTCAGGCCCTCATACTTGTATAGGAAACATATTTTACTGCCGAGCCATCTCTCCAGCCCTTCCCTCCACCCCCTGAGTCAAGAGAGCTGATCTCCTTGGTGTTCATGTCTATACAATGAAGGCTTTGGGGCTCAGCTGGCAGATGTTCTCACATGTGTTTTCAAGACAAAGAACATCAGCATTACCTGGAATGGCCAGAGAAATGCATTATTCTTGGGGCCTCCCCAGAGCCCTACAGAATCAGAACCTGGAGACAGGCACAGTGACCTGGTTTGTCAGGCCCTCTGGTATGTCTGGTGTCACCACACATAAGGGCCATGCTCTGGCCACTGTTGTCCATACATCTGAAAAGCATGACACACTCTTCTTGGTGCTGACTTCATAGGATAGCAATGGCTGTATCTCCACATATGAGTCTTGGAGTCAGGGTGGGGTTAGCTTTGTGAAGCTCAGATTGTTGCCTTCAGCTAGAAAATCCTGAAACTTAATGGGCACTTGTCACCAAGTCTTGGCTCGGAGGCCTGTACCTCTGGTTGCATAAAACAATGGAGGAAAAAACAGGCAACAGACAGGTGTGTAGGTGTGTGTATAGCAAAGTATAAAATGTATAGGGTTTGGTACTATCTGTATTTTAAAACATTCACATGTCTACCATGGATGAAAGGATTGCTATATGAAAATGAAGGGAGAGATGTTGCTACATAAGGGAAAAGTCTGTAATGGCAAAGGAGAAGGGGAGAAAGATGGGAGCCTGTGAAATGTCTCAAAGCTGGCCAGCAACGAGTCAGTGTGGAACACGGCAAACCAGTCAAACACTGAGGATGCATGCGATACAATCACCATGTTTGGGGGTGGGGTTCTCCATTTTTTTTTATGATCTTCCACGCAAACATCTTCTGCAATTTTTCCTGCAGAGAGAGAGGCCTGTTTCCTTTGGTGTTCCAATCAGCTGTAGGAGTCATTTTCTCAACACCTCTCTTCTAAAGGTGCCCTTTTCCTCCTTCACTCACATCATTGCACCTGGCTGCCATAGTTACAGTCTGTGACTGGAGATGATTGGCCCACAAAGGGGCACCTGAGGTATAATGCAGTCTTTTCTGGGAATGTGAAAATAGTTCCTTGAGAGTCTTTTCTCCTGAGTAGCTTAGTCTATAACATGGAAACTGGATTACTGTTTTTGCTGATCAAGGACATTTATATGGGAATCAAGGGTAGACTAGGTGAACTCCTCATAGCATTGTAGACCGTGGTTACTATCCTGGTGTGAAGACTGGATCTATTTTGGCTTTGGGAGTATCTGTCCTTCCCTTATGAAAATAAGCTAACATTTGAAATTCTGTGTTTTATGGTCCAAAGAATCCTTGGCATGCAGATAATCATAACCAGAAACATTACCATGAAATTTCATGTATATTTCTCAGTGCCTACAAGGCTACATTAATGTATTCTTACAAGGAAAGCAATTTGCATACTAGGAAGACAGAAACAAAACTATTATTCTATCTTTGTAATCAATATGTTTATTTGCCTGAAAAATTCAAGATTAAAAATTAATTCTTGAGTACCTTTTTGGGTCTGGCATTGTAGAAAGACTTAGAACTATGATACTATTCAGTCCAGTGGCCAAATATAACTATGTAATAGTAGGCTTTTTGTGTTGCATAAACCATATTATAGATTCTTTGATGTTGATTTGGGATAATAGGGTTTGGGGCATGTTTTAGTCCTTTTTATGTTGCTGTAATAGAATACCTGAGACTGGCTAATTTATAATGAACAGAAACTTGTTGACTCATGGTTTGTGAGAATAGAAGGTGTCAAGGTATCAGCATCCAGTGCATTCATTCACTGCAGACCTTCCTGCTGTGTCACTCTGTGGCAAAAGGCAGGAGGGCAAGAAAACAAAAGGGGGTAAGAGAAGGTAAAAGGGGTCAAATTCCCCCCTTTATAGCAACCCACTGATGCCACAGTGCCCATTTCCATGACAGCAGCATTGATTTATGACTCCACCTTGTGCCCTAACTACTTCTCAGTAGGCCCCAGTTGCAGTAAAGCATGCACCACCCATGCCTCTGCCTTCTTTACCTTGAGTGCCCAAGCATATTGGGCACGAAGTCTTATTGCAGGATGGAGAACTTGTTCTGCACCTCATTTGCGTGAAGCATTAGTAATCATTGCCAACATTAATGCAATGCTTGTCATAGGCCAAGGCTTGTTCTATGTACTTGACATGTATGATTTAATCCTAGGGTTCTCCCTGTCAGGAATGTGAAACTCTTCCCATTTTATAGGTTAGGAAGCTGAATTATACACAATTACATAATTTGTCTAAAGTCCCATGGGTGGTAAATAGCCTAAGTAAGGCGTGATGCTTAATTTGTATTGTCAGCTTGACTGGGTTGAGGCACCTAACAATACCTGGCCCACCAACATTCTCTCATAGATGGTGGAGGAGGGGGAAAAAAGACATCACAGTTAAAAAGGGATGACTTCCTAGAAAGGAGTACAGTAAAAGGTTAGAGAACTTAAGGGAAGGTAACAAGAGCTGATTATGACCAACATATATCCATATGCATGTATGAAAGTTGTCAATAAAAAGAACATACACTCCTAAGCCCTGAAGATAAATCGGGAGGATTTCAAAGGGAAGGCAGGAATTTTAAATATGACCCAAGCCTTTGGAAATGAAGTGTTAAATAAGTTTTTTAAAATCTCAAAATGGCTTTATTTTCCCTCACTACAATGTATACATTTTGGATGCAGTTGTTTTCCCAAGCACCCACATTTGTCTGTGAGTTCCTTTCTCAGTGCTGAAATATTGTATGTTTATTCCAAAAATACACATACACATTGATGGCTAACATTGATTGTATTCAATTTTTAAAAGTGAATGGTGAAGATGATTTTCTGGATTCCGGGGGCAGGATTTGAGAGGGGGAAAGTACAAGAAGAAAGGAGTGCCCCCTGTATTCTGTTTATGTGTGCTATGTATATATACATCTTTTGTTTATTTTTTCAAAGAACTTCCTTCATCTTTTCCTAAACCCCAGGCTGAGGAGAGTGTTTTCTTTGCAGGCAGCCATCTCCCTGACCTACACACACTTTTTGACCTAAAGGCTTCAGGTAGGCACACTTAAAATGGGGCTCCCCACAGTGAGAAGAACCCAGCTTCATGGCAGTGCTTACATTGTATGTGGTTCATCGACTTTTTTATTTTTGTGTTATAATATGTTCTTCCTACTAGGTTTTTTCACTATTCAAATTATAATTTAAAATATGCAGATTCTATACATACATTGTGGAAGTGTGGCCTGTAAGAGGTTAAGTTGTTAAGGATTTATGCTGCTCTCATGGGTCTTGTGTTCTTAAGGAAGGAAGAAGGTGTTCTTATACTCTTGATACTGGATTGGTTATGATGGATCCGGTTGTTACAATACAGGAGTGCCCTTCCTGTTTGACTGTTCCACACTTGTTCTCCCTTGCCCTTCAGTTTTCTGCCATGAGTTAAAGCAGCATGAGACCTCTGCCTGATCCATGTCCTCCTGCTCCCCAGCCTCCAAAACTATGAGCCAAAATCAACCTCTTTCTAAATTATTCATTCTCAGGCATTTCATTATAGCAACAGAAAATAGATTGGAACATAGTCCTTATCACTTTGAGGAATCCAGTTGAGTTTACCTATCCCTATACCGTGGCATATTTTTCCCCACCAATATCACACTCTGTGGTTTTATTTATGAACACGGAACTACATAGCACCCCCTGCTGACTCCTGCAAAGCAGCCTTGCAGACATGGCTCAGGTGACCCTGAGTTCTTTCCTTGCATGTGGTATTTATGCCATAATATTTCTTTTTTTCTCTTTCCCCCCCCTCCTTCCCTTTCTCTCTACTCACTTCCCCTTACCCCCAACCCCTTCCTTCTTAGGTGTTTGTTCTGTGCCTTAATCTTTGCCAGATCTGTCATTAGCATGGAACTAACCCAGGCAGATCCATTCCCCTGAAGCCTAGTCTCTTCCCAAATATGAGACCTCTTAGATCCAGCTGTTCCATGCCTGTCCACCATTACAAATTCTGTGTCTAAATAATCTAAGTTGCTCCTCCTGGTGGCCTCTCTAGGCACCCCCTCTCCCTGAGCTCTGTTCTCTAACATAAGAGCCAAAGACTAAGAGGGCTCTTGCTCTCTTTTGCTTCCTCCCATTCTATCCACATTCTTTCTCTCTCTCTCTCTCTCTCTCTCTCTCTCTCTCTCTCTCTCTCTCTCTATTTATTCTATGCTGCCACTTCAAGTTGAGGGCTTTGCTATGGGTTCTGGAGCAACCTCCTCACTGGTCTCCTACCTTCAGCCTCTGTCCAGGGTTTGCTGCGGGAGGGATTTGTCCCTAGTCTTCTGCTTAGCAATCTTTAGATAGAACCCAATCAGATAAACTGAAAAATCAAGGGGATCCTGTAAGTGTGGCTTGGCTACAAGCTCATCCCAGGCCAAGTTATGGCTGCCTGATGGGAGGCATACTTCCTTTATTTCCTTCCAGGTTTAACCCTCTCTGATCTCATACCTTGGACATCCAGCACAAGTCTTGTGCTCTGAGCTACAGGCTCATTTATTAGGACTGAATTGGGAGAGTGCTACCCTCCTTCTGTTAGAGAAAAATCACATCTTTTTGATTAAAAAATATCAGTCCCCAAGATGCTTTTCCTCTCACCTGTATGTACAGCTGACCACATCTTCTTCATGCTCTTGTGAAAATGTTATGAAGCTCTCAAATTTCATAGACCCCCTTCCCCACTCTCCTATCTGACAGCCAGATCTGGCATTTTATTCCTGACACAGCCTCATAATCCATTGTTTACTTATTTTTATGTTTGTTGTTTGCAGTTTCTGGCCTATAGGGTTGGAAGCCATAAGGTGGATTCCTATATAGCCACTAAAGTGTACTGAGCACCTGATCTCCTCTCCTTGGCATGATTACTTATTCAATGGATAAGTGTATGTGGCTTTTAGGATTTAGACTGGATTCACCTTGTTGCTCTTCAGAATGTTTGTGGTTCTACATATTTTCACATACATTTTTGTTCTTAAGCAGATATGTCTTTAAGAAAGCAAATAAAGATGATCCGTAGCGTATTCACACTGTTTAGAACATTGGAGTGACTAAACACTGAGTGAAGGCAACAGTGTATGCATACACATACATGCACATGAGTGTGAGAATGCCTTCACAGGTGTAAGTACACACATGTGCATATGTAACACAGAGCAGAAGGGAATTGGGTTGATATATGCTGCTGGGTCTCTCCTTTCAGTAAAATCGCTATTTTTCCCTCTTTTCAATCAAAATAATCCTACTGTGAAGGCGCAAGGCCATCTCTCTGATGAAACGTCCTGGCTCCCATAAAGATATTGCCAAAGCCTCAGAGCTTTTATTACAGAAGAAAAGTATTGCCAACTTTCACTGTGTCTGCACAAATGTATCTCCTCTCCTAAATTAATTTGTGTAGTCGATAGTGTCTCCAAGACAACTGGGATAGCTTTTGAAACCTCGGTAAAATGGTGTGTTGAATAATACCTGGATGCCAGAGGGAGAAAGAAGTTGCTGTAATTGGCAGCTAGCAGTGCTGAGCATTTGACGCCCCCAAGGGGACATCCTCCCAAGTGCCTTTATGTGCCTGGTGTTAGCAGATCCTCCTTGGCAGCATGTGCTGATCTTCAGTTTTATTTTGGAGCAGCAGGTTCAAGCCAAAATGTTTCATTGCATGCAGATGGCCATTCACTTTCCTTCCACACTGGTTTCATTCTAATCTTCTTTTTCTCCTGGGAGGAGAATGTTTTATAAAGTGTTGGGATATTGTTGAAATAAAAGAAGTATATACCAGTCATGAAGAGCCAGTATTTAAAAGGTCCAGCTATCCCACTTCTGAATATATATCCAAAAATGAAATAAACATACCAAAAATAAACCTGTGCTTATTATGGCCTTATTTACAATAAATTATATATGGAACCAACCTTGATGCTTCCTAAGATATGAGTAGATAAAGAAAATTAGGTATACATGCATGGTGGAATACTATTTGAACATAAGGATCCAATATCATTTGCAGAAAAATGAATGATATTGGAGGATAAGCCAGATACAATGCCACACATGTTTGCCCTCATATGTGGAGGCTAAACAAAGTCTACCCAAGTGTAAAATAGTGACTACTAGAGATCAGGAAAGGCATGGAAAGTAGATAAAGTGAGGTTATATTTAATCAGTGTACACTGCATATCTGTTTAAATATAATTAACACCATTAAAATCCACAATTAATACAGTTAGTACAAAATAAAATGGAATACTCAAATTTAAAACAAAGGGCCATTACAAAGGATCGTGGGTGCAGATATGTAGACTAAGGTAACCCCAGAGTGACCACAGGGTTGATTACAATACTGTGCCCAACACTGGCTGTGACTCAGGACCAACAGGAATCTGCTTTGGCCTCTTCCTGGGCTGCTTATCTGACCTTGCTGTTGACCAGGTGTTTTCTGTATGACCCTGGAAGTCACTGAGTTCCCTATAGACCCAGCCACCTATGTTCACTCGCTAACTCCAGAATCTATTTCCAGAGAGCACCTCTCCCAGGATTTATTTGGAGAGAAAGGAAGCTGCTCAGTCTCATTCACTGCACATGGCTCCATCCATACTCCAGGCTCATCCTCAGTCTAGTTTTTATGGTGTTTACCCATTCTGTTAGCTTCATTCCAACTGACTGATACCAAGTTTTCTTCTTAACAAATGATTAATGAGTTGTGGGATATAATTCTTTTTCGTGTTGTATTTAAAGGTGCCTTTTACTTCTAAGTTGCTTTCCCTGACCATCCCCCACCCCACCAATTTTTCTCTGGAAGGTATGTTATTATATTCTGGACATTGGGAGAGTTAATTTACATGAAAGGAGACATGTATATGGATCAGGCAGTGTAACTTTGCCAAATCATACCTCATATGATTTCAAACCATCAAAACTCTAGCATCCAGCTTATTGTTGCTAAATTTCAGGTTTCAGAACCATGAAAATTAAGTCACTTAAATGTATACAATAGTAAATCATAGAAACTGGCATGTAAGTGGTATAATGAGTTGGATATTTGTGCCTCTTCCCAAATTCATATGTTGACATATTTAACCCTAATGTGGCATCTTGGGAGGTGGGACCTTTGAGGAGTGATTAAGTCATAAGGGTGGAGCTCCCATGACTGGGGTCTGTGTCCTAATCAATCAAGGACATCTCAGGAACTCCCCTGCAGCTCCCACCATGTGAGTTAACAATTGCATGCTTTTTTAAGGCATGTCAATCATTCCTCAACTTTTCTCAGCATCATTATTACCTAGAGGACTTTTTAAAGTACTAATGTGTGGCTCTCATCTAAGTCATTCTGATTTGATAGGAATAAGATTTAATCTGAATATTGTGATTTCTAAAGGCTACTAGGTAAATGTTATTATGCACAGCAGAATTTGGGAACCCCTGTCATATATATTGCATGGCAAATCATCAGATTTAGTATCTAAATCCTCACCTAAAACCATTCAATTCATTATTAATTTATTCATGTATTCACTGTGTATACTCATAAATAAAATCACCTATCTTCATTAAGTTCTGCAGGTAGATGCACATTGGAATGAATGAAAAAGACATAGAAGTGCTCTTCCGATATGTTAGTCTAACAGGGGAAGACCAACAGTATACAAGTAAACATATCAATAATGTAAATGTGATTTTATTAATCTCAGCACTTAGAAGGCAGAGGTAGAAGGATTGCCATGACTTCCAGGTCAGCCTGGGATACAGGGAGACCCTACCTCAACCCCCCCCCCAAAAAAAATATCTGTGGAAAGTGAGTTCACAAATGTGAATGAAATTCAAGGCAGCATGTCTGCATGGATGAACACTGCAAGGCAGGAGAGAATTTGGCATGTTCTAAGACTGAAGCAGAAGCTGAAGAGGAGAGGCTGATGAGGTTGGAGAGAGTCGTCTGTGCAAGGGCTTCTAAGCCAATCCAATGACTTGGAATATTTCAGCTACTGGCTATATTAAGATGATGGGCTGGGCTAGGGAACAATTTTAAGAATTCTTTGAGGAAGCTATTGAACTCATGTGAGAGGAGATAGTGTGTAGGTTTTACAAAGATGCCTTCTATCAGGTTTAAGAAGTCTTCTTTTCTAATTGGAGTGCTTATTTGTACCTATTTATTGATGATTTGGTTTAAAGGAGCAATTTTATTATTTTTTTCTTTTTGCCCCATTTCCCCTTTCCAATATTCTTTTGTGATACTTTAATATTTCTTAATTTTATGTTATTTTTGAAATCTTTCATACATGTAAATACTATATTTGGTCATATTAACATTGTCATGACTCTCTTTAATTCCCCTCTTGCTAAACTTTCTGATTTATCCCCTACCCATTTTGATGTCTTTTTTGTGAGCCACTGAGTCAAATTAGGATTGCTTGCATGAACCTGGGTAAGGGGTTATTTACTGGAGTATGAGCGGCTTGCCACTGACATACCACTGAAGAATATGACTTTCCTTCCGAACCCCAGCAACCATTAACTGCCAGTGGCTCTTCTGGGATTCTGATTTATCTTTTTTTTTTCTTTTCTGCCTTCCCCCATCATCCATGTCAAAATGTTGATAGGCTCAATATTGCGAAGATCTTGTAACAACAACTGCTATGATGAGGTCATGAATGCAGTAGTGACTTCATATCCAGAGGACAGTGTCCCAAGGTATTCCTCCATATCCTCTGGCTCCTGCTTTCTTTCTTCCCCCTTTTCCATATTGTTTCCTGAGCCTTGAAAGGTGCAATGGAAATGCCTTATTTAGCACTCAGCAGTTGTTAACTTTTTAAACTTGTCTATTTTAAAATATCTTTCTATAAACTTTTGTAATTTTTTCTGGGTAGTTAACATTCATATCAAATTTTTACAGTCCATTTGTAATTAATATTTCACCACTTAAAATGAAATAGAGAAAACTTAGTACCATTTAAGTCTCTTCCCTTTACCTTCTCTATAATACTTGTGTCTTGTGTATTATAGCTACAATAGTCTCTCCCCATTCATGGGCAACATATTCCAAACACCCCAGTAGATAATATGATACTGGGGGTAATACTGAACTCTTAAATATATACTGCTTATTTTGATATATACATGATAAATGTTACTTTATAAATTAGGGTCAGTAAGGGATGAGCAAATATAACAGTAAAATAGAAGAGTTATAACGATGTTATAATAAATCCGATAAATATGCTCTTTGAAGATATTTTATTATATTCTACTCATCCTTCTTCTTGTGTCTGTAATCCATCTCTATTCCAAGTTTTTCATGGTGAATATGGAATCCTTCCTTTATCACTTTAAACATGTGCATGTTGTTTCTGCAGAATCCACAGCCATTCATATGAAATACCATGGTTCTTCCTGACTGCTTTCAAGATTTTTACCTTGTCTTTGTTTTTCATCTATTTAGTTATGATTTTTCTGGGCCTAGGGTTTTTGGATCTAGTTTTGGAGGAGTTATCTTAGTTTGGGGCAATGGTAAGTTAGTCCTCCACTTGTGAACTTCACATCTCTTCTATACCAGATTTTCACTTATCTCTGGGACTTTGACATAAGTAGTCAACTTTTTCAGGTTTGTTCCCTCAGATCTTTGAGTGTCTTTTAATGCTGTTTAATCTTGTTTTGTGGCTCTGATATTTAAATTGGATGATTTCTGTTAATCTCTTTGTCAGGCCACAACTACTTTCCTCTGCATCACCAGTCAACCACTTAAAAGATCCAACAAGTTCTTTGTAACTTTGGTTATTACATTTCTCATCTCTAAAACTTCCATTCCAAAACTATTTTGTTCTTTTTTTGTTGTGGTTTTTTTGTTTTCTTAGAGCAATCTTCCTGCCTCAGCCTTCCAAGTGCTAGGGTTTATAGGGCATGCTCAATTTCCATTTGATTCTTATGCTTTTTCTCCTTTTCTGAGACTTTCTATATTTTCATGTATTCCTACTTCCTAGACCAGGGTTATATTAGTTGCTTTTGTCTGGTAGTGCCAACACATTTTGTCATCTGAAGATGACATTTTTTTTGCTTTGTGTTTTTCCTGATCAGATGAGTTTTTCTTAAATGTTTGTATATGAAGTAATTTGAATTAAACCTCTGGACATTTTGAATCCAAAATCCCTTTGTATTCATGAGGGATACATTCCAAGACCCATCTCCCCACACAGTGGATACTTGAAACTTCAGATAATACTGAATCATATGTATACTGTGCTTTTAATTCATATAAACCTATGATAAAGTTTAACATAAGTGAGGCCTAGTGAGAAATTAACAATAACAATTGATAATAAAATAGGACACTAATTAAACAAGGTTATACAATAAAAGTTATGCAAATGTGGCTCCTCTAACACACATTGTAGCCATCTCAGTTTCAGACTGACTATAAGGCATCGTGGTACTTATGTTCAGGTAGTTCTTTTTTTACCTAACAATGTCATACAGACCAGGAATAGTGGAACAGTGATGCTGGCTACCCAGATACAACAAGGGCCTTTATTTGAAAAGGTGAACGTTCTTAACAAGGACAGAAAACCTTCATATGATAGAATAACTCTATCCTGTCTCCTCTTCACAGTGCTGTTACTGTCAAACAATTGATTTTGTTGAGTGGTAACCAGGTTTCCACCCAATTCACCCCCACATAGCATATACAGCTCATTACTTTGTAGTATATTGCACCCATCAGCTGAATGGACTCTTAGAACATCTTGTCCTGAAACTCATACCCTTGAGCAATAATTTCTTCTTCCATTATTCTCTTTCCTGTCTTTATATAAAGTCATACAGTAGGTTATATTTTATATCTGACTTCTCTCATATGGTTCCACTTCCATGTATTCATTATGAAAGCATTTCATAATGTTTACATCCATGTTGTAATGTATTTCAGCACCTCATTCCTCTTTATTGCCTAGTAGTACTCAATTATTTGATGTTGTTTGGATATATCACAATGTGTGAATCTGTTCATCAATTGATGGACATTTGGGTGCTTCTGCTGCTTTTCAGCCAGTATGGCTAATGTTGCTATGAAAACTTGTCAACAGGTGTTTTCATTTCCCTTTGACATAGTCCTACAAGTGATTTTTCTGAATCACATGGAAAGTTTGCTTAGCTTTTGGGGGAACCGTCAAACTATTTTCCAAAGTGTCTGTATCACTTTTGATTCCCACCAGCAGTGCATGAAGGTTCCAGTTTTTCAACATCTTTGCCAACAATCATTGTTTGTCTTTTTCATTATGGCCATCCTAGTGGGAGGTGAAGGGCATCTCATTGGTTCTGATTTACGTCTTCATGATTTTGAGCATGTTTTCATGTGATTATTGAGTATTCGTATCTATCATTTGGAGAAATGTTAACTTCCACTAAAAACCCCAACTGGGATTTTGAAAGGAATTGTTTTGAACCTGTATACCAATATAAAAGGAAGTTTTATTTTAACACATCAAGTCTTCAACTCCATGATTATGGGATGTCTTCTTTTTTATTGTCCATAATGAGTTACATTTTTTAAATATATATTTATTGTCCATAATGAGTTACATTATTTAGTGGGCAAACCATGCGTTGTTATCCCGAATTCCCCAATTCCCCCCCTCCCCATCCCTGATCAGTTGTATATCCTCCACCGTGGGCTGTCTGTATTAGTCCTTGTGGCAAGGGATCCTGTATAGCTTAGTACTCATCCCGGCCTCTGAGTTACATTTTTTTAGTGGGCCAACAATGAGTTGTTATCCCCAATTCCTCATTGTCCCCCATCCCCATCCCCAGTCAGCTGGATATCCTCCTCCGTGGGCCGTCTGGCCGTCTGGATCAGTCTTTGTGGCAGCACCGACACCAGAGAACAATGGAATAAATGAAAACTTCATTGTGTTCAGCACAAAACAGGCAAATTTCAATTTTCATTAACAGTGCAAATATCTTTATAAAACAAAGAAAAAAGAAGTGATCTTGTGGTAACCAAGCACATAGATAAATCTTCAAATATTATTGATACAAACAAGAATGGAGGAAGGAGTAGAACTTGAGAGAAATACAAAGTCTGTTTTCAGGATGAACAATTTGAAAGCACAAACAGGCACAATTGGAGAAACTGGTGATTCCGTGGAAATTGAAGCTATAGAGGAATAGTATTCTTTAGTAACCTTCAGTGCACAAAAAGGATATATCCAAAGGAACTAATATGAGAGGAGGTAAAAGACAAGGCTGCAGAACCACCTGAGTAGTTTGTGATGGAAAGAAAAAGGGTTCTCCATAGACCACTGTGTGGAAGCAGGTTGCAAAGACAGAATGTGTGAAGATTTGAAAGGAATATAAATTATGAAATAGTCATCTTGAAGACATGAAAGTGGGGTCAAATACAGTAAGAAGTTTGGTGCTGCTTAGATTCCTATTTGAGGAAAGTCACCAAGTTTAAGTCTTATTTCCAGTGATGCTCAGGTGGTTTAGTACAGGTGTATGATGAGTGAAATGTAGGGAATGATAGGCACAGTGTATTCTTTGTCAAAGCACAACTGTGTGTTTAACTATGATCTCTTCTGTTGGCAGTTACAGGTGCAAGACATCAACGAGAGGGATGAAATATGCAAAGTGACAATATTAGCAAATTGGAGGTCTTCAGAAGTGTGGATTCATGGGTCTATGTGGCCATTGGGCATCTTGCAGAAGTTAGAAATTGGTTTATAACTCTGTCTACATGTCATAATAACTTGAGTAGCTTTCCCTAATACCACAATAGATTGTACTCCCATGGTTTAGAGTCTCTGATATCAGTGTTTTTTCTAAGAAACAAAGTTGACAGAATTGAGATCAAGAAGATAGCATAAAATGCTGGCAACCTCAGAATTGGGCAAACAGAGTTGCTACATTGCCCTGCTCTTGATGGTACCATGAATATGAATTGTGGTTCTGGTTGGAAGGTCACTGAAACTTGGAATATTCTAAGATTGAAGACAAGAGGAGAAATAGTCCCCTTCAAATATTGTAGATTAAAGTTATCTAAAGCAGTGATTCTCAACCCTGTGAAGAAGTACCTTTTAAAAAATGATCTCAATGCCAGGAAGGACAGCATGCTACACTAATTTCATCCTGTCATGGAAGTGAAAGCCCAGGCTAAATAAGGACTTTTAAAAGCTCCCTACATCTTGAGACAGAGAACATTGGACATATGCAGACTTAGGTGAAGAGTAAGTGACTCCACGGAGGGAAGGGGTCCACAGAGCAATGCATGTTGATTTTATAGTCAGAGGTTCACATTGGTGGGAAACTTACTGCAGACATTGGAAATAAGACCAGCTGAGTCTCCTTTTCTGTGTAGTGGCGCTGACTAGCCTGAACTTGTGCTCAGAGGGAAAAGGCAGCAGCTAACAGAAAGGAATATTGGTTTTGTTTGGTTTGTTTTTGTGTTTGATGATAAACATGTCCTAAACTTCTCCAGCTGAATAAGACTCCCATTTTCACATTTCTAGATATTTTTAAGAGGAAGTTACTACTTTTAGCCATTTTTTAACTTTATTTGACTGTAATGTTTTGGGTCACTATATCCACATTGATAACTTATCAAAATTAAAAGTTAATGAAGAGCCAGGAGTTGTGATACATACCTAAAATCCCAGCACTCAGGAGGCTGAGGCCAGAAGATCACAAGTTTGAGGCTAGCCTGAGTTACAAATATAGCAAGACCCTGTTGCAAAAATAATATTAATATTTTTAGTCAATAAAAGCCTGCATTTTGGGGTTCACACAAAATAAAAGCCCAAGGCATTCATTTCTGGGGTATTTGTTAGCATATGTCAAACCAGTTGGCACAGTATGTTGAAGCTGTTTCAGGTGAGAACCCAGGTATTGTTTGCTTGCCTGCCTGTTCTGAGGGTTATTAGCAGGTCAGTCACAATTATAGAAGCTCTTCCACATGCTTATTCTTGTGGATATTTCTTTACTTTGTAAAGGCTTAGATCATCCTATGGCATATTTAAAAAGCTTCCTTTTAAAATTTTTATTTATCATGTACAACGAATGCTTTGCCCAGATTACAATGACCCTTAGCACATTTAGAAACAGAAATGACATTTTCTAGGGACTGCAGGTTTGTGTTGGATCAGGTGTTTTGCTGTACTGGGGCAGAGCTACCCATGGCACATTTTGGGAGGACTGTTGGAATAAGCTGCTATATCTCCGGTTGGCTCCCAAAGGTTCTTACTTTGATGTTTAGTCTCTCTTTGTTTCACATTTGTACTGTAAGTGTCCCCTTGCCCGTCCTTTCTGAGTGGCAGTGGCAGCAGCTCTAGGGGTTGTTGAGCTCTTGCTCTGTGCCAGGCACCCTTGCTGTTTTTACACACATGTGGTGTTTGGAATATAAAATGTCCCACATGCCCTCATATGTTTATGATTAAGCTCTACTTAGTCCCCAGCTGGTGGAGCCTTTGGTTGGTGGAGCCTTGCTGGAAGAGGCGTGTTACTAGCCTCCCATCCCTCATCTTGAAGTCCATCCCTACTGGGTGTCAGAGTTATCTTGCTCTTGCTGCTCTCTCCCTGCTTCAGATGTGTGACGAGGTGAACCAGTGTCCTGCTCATGTTGTGCTTTTCCCTTGAAACTGTGAGCCTGAAATAAACCCTGTCCTCCCGTCAGGTGCTGTTTGGTCATGTGCTTTGTCCTAGCAACTAGAACCTAACAACTACAATTTATGATCTGCTTTTCAATCCTACAGTTGCCCTAGGAGGAAGGTGCTGTTTCCATTATCATTTTACAAAACAGGAAATTGATTAACTTTCCCAAGCTTTGGGAGTTAGCTGCTCTGTGAGTCCATAGCTTCATCAAAATCTCAAGACTTAGGAAACGGAACAAATCTCATCTAGTTCATCCATCTTGCATAGGATACTTCAAATGTAACTTCATGTGGGTCAGGATTAACAGAAACTACATGTGCATATTCATTGGGTATAGGGTCCAGTTCTGGGTCTGTGCTCCACTTAACTGAAAAGACAAACTATTTTTTGCACATGCTGTGTGTGTGTGTGTGTGTGTGTGTGTGTATCTATGTCTGTGTGTGTGTGTAATGTGTGTGGTGTATACACGTGTTTATGCCCTTGTGCCTGGAAGTGTAATATCCAGCATCCCACTCCATCCTTGTTCTTCCTGGTCTTGTTTTGAGTAAGAGTTTCATTCTACTGACTCCCAAGCCAGTGGGGATGATTCTCAGGGGTCTGCTGCCTTTTGGGACTGAGATTACAAGAGCATGTGGCCACGTCCAGCTGTTTTACATGGGATCTGGAGATTTGAACTTGGGCAGTCTCAGGAACCCTCAGGCCCTCATGTTTGTGCAGGAAGTGCACTTAACTGCTAAGCCAAGTCTCACTCTGCCCTGTTCCAGTCAATACCATCTAGGACCAATGCATTCTTACTATTTCAGAACAAAAAGGAACAAAGTATGGACATACTAGGCTTCACAGATGAATCTCAGAGAAGTTGGAAGCATAAAACTGCCACCATGCCTTTTACATGAAGATTTCAGCTTGGCATAATAAATATGTACTTTTAACACTTTAGAACTCAAAAAACTTTAGAATGCACACACATTCTAATACTGAATTAATTTTTGTGTGTGGTATTAGGTAGGGGTTGAGATACATTTGTTTGCCATATATAAACACAGATCTTTCCAGAACCATCTTGAATACCTTTAACTTTTTCTGCTTACCATTGAATTGGTTTAGTGTGTGTGAGTGTGTGTGTGTGTGTATGTGTGTGTGTGTTTGAATAGTATTCTATTTTGTCCATTGATTTATACCTGTACCTCTATCTAATTGATCTGATTGTTTTAGCTTCATAGTAACTTCTGAAGTTCTGTAAGATTTCCAACTTTATATTTTTTCAAACTAATTTTGGCCATTCTAGATAAATTGTATATTTGTTTAAATTTTAGAATCTCTTTATGGCATATTTATTGTCAATAACTAGATATATTGTGTGAGAACATATTGTGGTGGTACCCCCATTTCCCACCTCCCTATCCGCAACCCACTGGGGGCCCTCCTCATGGGCTTACTGGATCAGTCCATGGGGTAGGGGGTTATGAACTGCTGAAGAGGTAGGTGAAATTGGGTTGTCCACAGTTCTAGCTGCCTCTGAAAAATACAAACAGAAACTTTATTGTAGAGTGAGATCAGTATAGGCTAAATGAGATAACATTGTTGGTTTGGAAAGATTCTAATGAGTGCATCCTCTCTGTAGCTCTCTGGTAGTGGAAGTTTCCCCATGGAGCCTGGGTTCCTGGTCCCCATAAAATTTTTGCCATGGATCCCTATTCCAGTTAAAGGTTCCCTGCCACTAAACGGATCTCTTAGCCAATAAGTAAGCCATTGATTACTCACCTAGTAATAGTGCCACTATTGCACAGATGATCACTTCTTGACTTGCTGTTCTCTTCCAAATAGCAGAGCTGTTCTCTTCCAAATAGCAGTGTTCTCTTCCAAATAGCATTCTTGTGTCATCAGTCTGCATTGTATATCAGTGGCCTCTGCTTTCTCCAAATATCATTGATCTATTTCCCCTAGCAGCTCATGTAACGCCTTCCAGTACTACACATGCTACCATCTGGGAGCTGGTTTCCATTCTGGATCTAGCAGGGTCTCTCAGTGTTGTGTGAGGACAGTCTGTGGTATCTTCGGCAATAGGGTCTTACCTTTTGCCTGGGGCAGGTATTCAAGTGCTTTAACATAAGCCTGTCTTGTTTTGGGGACCTCATGGGTCTCTTTGAGCAACATCTCAATGTGAGAAGTATCCAATGACTGGGACAGGGAGTTATAGGACAGAGCAGTTTGTCTTGGGGTTAGGCTTCCTCCCACTCTATTTCTGGCCCTATTGCCCTCTGATGCCCACATCTTCCTTAAGAACTTACTGTATAAAAGTAAGGATTTTTGGTATCTATTCATTATTGAATGTTCACCATCCTTAATTATCAAGAGAAATGCAAATCAAAACAACAATGAGATTCCACCTTACTCCAGCCAGAATAGCATTCATTAAAAAAATCCAAAAACAATAGGTGCTGGCAAGGATGTGGGAAAAATAAACACTCATTCACTGCTGGTGGGATTGAAAACTTGTACAACCACTATGGAAAGCAGTGTGGAGGCTCCTGAACAGGATGGATACAGAGCTACCAGTGGACCCAGCTATCATTCTACTGGGCAGCTATCCTAAAGATTCCTCACCTTAGCACAAAGACGTTTGTTCAATCGTGTTTATAGTGGTTCAATTCATAATAGCTAAGAATTGGAATCAGTCCAAATGCCCATCACTGGTCAAATGGATATCAAAGTTATGGGACATTTGCACTATGGAATTCTACTCAGCTGAAAGGAAAAGGACATAATGAAATTTAAAGAAAAGTGGACGGACTTGGAGCAGATCATACTTAGTGAACTCACACAAGAACAGAGAAACAAACGCCACAAATTCTCCCTCATATGCTGTTCCTAACCAGGTTAAGCATAAATATTAATTTTAGAATCTTTTGTCAGTAGCCCACTGTGGCTGCTGATGTTCTGCAAGACTCCCACTGTTTTGTGCTCATTGTCATTTTTATATGGAGGATAGAGGAGGACAAAAAGAATGAGATAACAAGATAGAGGTGAAACTACCTAAAAAGAGGAGGGTCCTCAGTGGAATTGGGACAGGGGAGAGGGAAAGAAAGAGAATAATGGGATGAGAATGTGACCAAATTACAGTATGTTCATATATGAAAGTTCTCAATGTAAAATAAAATGACTTCCTGATTGTTGTAGTCAACTTTGAGTTGCTGGACTGATACCTGACCAGAAGCAGTTTATGGGAGAAAATGGTTTATTTCGTGCTTAAAAATTCCAGGGGAACACCATCAGTGGCCAAAGAAGCTGCTCATTTCCATAGATCAATAGCAGAGAAACACCATCAAACAGCCAGCAAATACCAGCAAGCACAGAGCTCCAACTGGCTCTTGGCACACCTTAGGGCTGGACCTCAGGATCCACTCCCAATGACACACCTCTTTCTCAGTAGGGCTGCACCCACTGGACATTCAAGATTCAAGCCTGAATCTATAGGGCCATACATTAAAACTGATATTTTTAAAATGGAATTACAGTGATTCCATGGGTAATTTGGGGGGAAGTACCCACAACACGGACCTTTGAACATGGATATCACTTTGTTTATATAGCTTTTTTTCATTTTCCTCAGCAAGGTTTTGTGTTTTCATGAAGAAAATCTTGGCATATTTTCCAAAAATTATCCACAATTATTTTGAGCATTTTAAAGTCATTATAAATTAGTTTCTTTTAGTTTTCTTTTCCACGTGTTTTCTGATAACATAGAGATTTGGTTAATTTTTGTGTGTGTGTATTGAACTTGTGACTTTCATTGATTAACTGTAGAACTTCTACACTAACATTCCTGTCATCTGCAAGTAGTGAAACTATTATTTTTTTTGTTGGCCTTTGTTCTTTTTATAAACTTACTGTTATAGATTGATGAGACTGGACTAACATTGGATATGCCAAACATGTTCCTAATTAGGAGAAATTACCTCAGTATTTCACCACAAAGTATGATGTTAAGTGAAGATTAAAAAAAGTGTTTTGTATCCAGTGAGAAATTTCTTTTTCCTTTTTTCTTTGTAAGAAAAAGATTCAATATTTATGTTTTATTTTTATTATCTTTATTATCCAAAATTAGATGCATTGTATGAGCAAATCTTATGATGGTATGCCTCCTTTCCCTCCTTTAAGATCCTTTTTTTTTTGAGGTTAAGAATGTATTGTAAAGGGAAAGAAAGAAAAGGGAAGGGATGGTGAGAGAAGGAAAGAGAAAAGGAGAAACAGGAGATAGAAGAGAGTTCCATGTACCTGGGGAGGAAAGCCAAACAAGAGTGAGAGATTCATTTTTATCCTGTTTTCAAGATTTAAAAAATATGTTTTTATTTACTTATGAGAAAGAGAGAGAGAGAGAGAGAGAGAGAGAGAGAGAGAGAGGCAGACACAGAGAGTAAGTGTGGGAATGTCATGGTCTCCTGTCACTGCAAACAAATTCCAGACTCATGTTCCAATTTGTGTGTCTGGCATTACATGGTTATTAGGGAATTGAACCCAGGCTGTCAATCTTTGCAAGCAAGTACCTTTAACCACTGAGTCTTCACTCTAGCCCCTGTTTCCATGATTTAAAAAAATGACTAACTGTTAAAGTTGATCACTTTCTTTTCCTGATATGGTAGATATTTATTGTTTCAGTGCCAACCCCACCTTACTTGGGATCTACTCTAGTTGGCCTTAGTTACTTTTTCTATATTGTATAATTCAACTAATATAAATGGTTATGCTTATAATGGTTGTGGATACATAATCTTAATGTTCTGTTCAACAAGAGCTGGGCTTAGCTTAGTGGTAGAGTACTTGCCTAGTGTGAGGCCTGAAGTTTGTTCACAGATACCAAAGTTATTTTAGCTTTTTCACTGACAATTTTTATACATGAACATATAATTTGATCATAATTCTCTCCCATCACCTTATTTTGTCCCCCCTCTACCACCCTCTTTTACTGAAACCCACCTTTTATCTAACTGGACCATCTTCTGATTTTATATAGATTTTCTTGCCCTCCTACCTCATTACTGACAAAATGTTGATGAGCTCAACATTGTGCAGATCTGTGGAAGAAATAATAGCCACTCTGAAGTCATGAGGTAATGACTATTTCATGTCTAGAAGATAGTTTCCCAAAGTTCTCTCCCCATCTTCTGGCTCTGACATTCTTCCCACCCTCTCTTTTACAGTGTTCCTTGAGATGTTTCATTTATCACCAAGAACTCAATAGTTACTTATTTTCTACCCTTTGACAAGTTTTGAGTCTCACCAGTAGTTACTGCCATCTGCAAAAAGCTTTTCTGCCCAGAAGTGAGAGCAGCACTAATATATGGGTACAAACATAATATAAATATTTGAGGCCAATTAGATGGTCACAGCATACCCATTTTGTCAAACAACAGTAGCAGCTTCCCCCTCAGAGTCTATGACTTTCCCAGCTATAGGCTATTGACTAAGTTTTCAGTACCAGGAATGAATTCCCTCCCAGAGAACAGGCCTCAACTCCATCCAGAGAGCAGTTGTTTACCCCCATAATAGTCTTACCACTATTGCACCAGTGGGCACATCTTACCTAGCTGGTCAGCTGTGTAGAATGCAGGATAAATCCACCATTTAGTAGAACTGTTGATGACTTTTCTCCTCCAACAGGCTAGATAGCACTTTCCAGCACCATCACAGCCAGTAGGGAGGAGGTTTCCAGCTCAGTACTATTTTGATTTTTCAGTGTCTAGCAACTGATGCATATGGTTTACCACCGTTTTTAATTCAGTATTATCCCTTTCAAAAAAAACTACTAGTTGATTTTGTTAAATCTACCTACTATATGTTTGATTTTGTTTTATTTCTGAGATTTATTATCTTTTAATGTTTTGTATTTATTTTACCACTTTTCTATTTAACAGAAATAAAAGTTTATTTAGTAAACTGCAAGAGACAACAGCTAGGCAGCAATAAGAATACCACTACAGCTATTTTCCTACTTTTCTAACTTTTTGAAGTAGACATGGTGCACAAACTTTTAGCTCTTTTCACATACATACATTAAGCAATAAAAATTCCTCCTTGTCTATTGCTCTTATTGTGTCCCACATTTCATGATATGTCTTGTTTTTTCAATGTATTTTATTATTTCAGTTTTGATTTCTTTGTTCACTAGAGTTAATTTTATTTCATTTTCATACAGATTTTTTTCTGCTAACTTTAGAACTATGGAAAATACTAAATATCTATAAATGTGCATAAAATTCTTTGAGGAATCCCATTGTTCCTATTACCCAACTTCTAGAATTACTGAGTTGTAGCTACAACAGCCTCCTCTGCTTTTGAGGCAAATTTGGGTTAATTTGAAGCAGTTGTTGAATATGTAATGTTTCTACTTTAATTATAGTATGATCAGGAAACATAGCCCAAATGATTTTATCCTTTGAAATGTTTGCAATGCTGGTTAGGTCACAGTTCATGATAAATGCTTTGTAAATGTTCTACATGTAAAAGTATTTTATAATTTGAATCTCTTTGGAGTATAATTCTATATGTATTTTAGGTAAATTTTTTTCACTAGTGTACTCAAATCTTCCATTTCCTGCTTTTCTTTCATCTGATTATATATCATAAGTACTTTTCAACATTAGTAAATGCTTTCTAGTTCAAAGCTCATTCTGATATTAGTATGGCTATAGCAGCTTCTGTAGGTTACAATTTATCTGGTGCATTTCTTCCCCTTTTCATCCTTTCTGCATCATCTCTTAGATGTCTTTTATAACCAGCCTATAGTTGAATTTTGTATTCAGCCTTCCAACTTACTGCTTTTAACTGGAGCATCTGTCTCTTTACATTTAACTTAATTAGTGCACATTTGGATTTATGTTCACCCATCTCATCTTGTACTTTCTATTTCTTTGTTTCACCTCTTCTGATTCTTTTCCCTGTTGTTTACTTCATTTTTGAAATTCTTTTTAAACCTAAGCTCTAAAGATCTATCTGGAATCTAGCCTTTTCTCATCACCCCCCTGCTGAAATCCTAGCTGGACCCTTTTCCTCCTCCCTGGAGATGAGGCAGCGGCCTCCTGACTCATCTCCTAGCTCCTCTCCTTCCTCCCACTTCCCACCCTCCCCTCAGCCATCTGCTCAGAGAAGCCGCCAAACAGAGCCTAGGAACTTGCAAGCTGTACCACCTTAGCCTAAGCTCCAAAACCAGCAGTGATTCCTGGGATGGCAGAGGGAAAACCCTGAGTATCAAGGAGCTGTCTGTGTCCTGGAGTCCTCAGCTCTGGCCCACCTTAGAACCACTCACTTCCCCTAAGACACATGTACCCACCTGCAGGTACTAGATCTCAGCTCTTGCACTGGCTTGCCTCCTCCCAGAACCCCCTTGTTTCAGAATGTTGATGTAAAGTACAGCTATTGCTCCACAGGAATAATAGTTTATTCTGAGCAATATGTGAATGGCTGAGGAGCATGGATTCAGGTTGTACCAAAGAGCATGCTCCACCATGGAAGTAACTGTATGAGCTTTTATTAGTCACAGAAACAAAAAAAAAGTCCTAAGTCACCACATTTACCAAAGACATGGGTGGGACATCAGGTAGGCAGGTTACAGCAAAGTGAGAAAAGCTCTGCTATAGATTTCCAATGCTAATGACATGCTCATCTGTGGGAATGGTGGAAACTAATGGCCTGCTAAATTAATCCATTCCAAAGGTTTTATCTGATAGTCTAACAGTGTTATGTCAAGTACAGAGCTATGTGGTAAATGGTTGTTAAAGGGACTAAAGATAAACCAAGGTAATTTGTCTTCAGATCTGCAACATTTTAGCTCTCTACTTTTTTTAACATTTTAATTATCAATAATTGTATACATTGTATGAGCAAGTTTTATGACAATACCTCCACTTTCCCTCCTCCCTGTCCCCAACCCACTGGGGGCCTCCTCAGTAGGCTTGCTGGACCATTCCATGGGGTACAATGTTATGAATTATACAAGAGGTAGCCAGTTGTGTGTGTGTGTGTGTGTATGAGAGAGAGAGAGAGATTAATCAGTCTGCAAAATGTTCAACCTAAATGTGGCTTTTTCAGTGACCTTTATTTCACAAGAGCCACTTTCTTAGAGTGCTGCTTTGAATGTCTCATTTAATTTTTCCTCACATATGTCCTCATGCCCTTTGCCTTCCTTTGTCCACACTCTTCACCATGGTAGCTGGTCACCTTTTAGTATCCTGTGCAGTGTACTAAGCATGCTGCCACTTACTGGTTTGTGCAACAATGTAGAAAAGAAGTCCCAGTATCACTAGTAGGTCCTAGCCATACTAGATGTTCCAAAGATGCTGGCAAGCAAATGTGAGGATTGCATGCTTCCCCTCATGGTTGTGTGCTCTATGATCCTAACTTTGCACTAGAAATGACAACAGTCATACCTAACTAATCAAAGTCTAAAGGTAGCTAGACTTGCTATTTTTCTCCTAGATTTTAGAGAGTTGTAGGAATTTTTAAGGTATGATTTTACTTTTACCTCATCTTATGCCATTTTATTTTATTTTTGAAGGGAGAAACAGGAGTAAGTATTCAGTTTTCTTATGAGAAACTAAATACAGGAGTTTAAGTAACTGGACCTTATAACTTTCCAGACTGAAAGGCACATGACCTCAAATTATAGTCTCTATGTAAATTGACCAAGCTGCATTTATTGGGCTTTTTATTTGAGATAGGGGCTAACCATGGATGGCTTGGTGATCACTTTGTAGCCCAGGCTGGCCTCAGATTCTTGGCAATTCTCCAGCCTCAGTGAGTGCTGAGGATTACAAGCACATTCCACTGTGCCCAGCTTCCAATCATTTTATTATTATTTCAGCACAATTTCCATTATTTAAGAAAGTCTTCATGCCAAAGTCACAAATATTCAAATGAAATTATGTATACTGTGTCTACATTTAATTTTATTACATTTCCCTCTTTATCTGAAGTTTTTTTGAGAGTTGGGAAGGTATTTTTTTTGTCTAGCTGCATTTGGTAAATGAACTTTTCTTCTCTGCAGAAATGATGTGACCCTCGGAGTACACTGAGTAGCACAGCTGCATGGTCAACCAACCCCCGCCCAATTGGTATTAACCCAATTGGAAAGTTGTTAACAGATCCAAAAAGATTATGGTTGTCTCTTTTTTGTGTTCTGTTGACTTTTTCTGCTTATAGTTTTAAACATTTAACTATTGAAATCTTAAACATCTATAAATATATACAAATAATACAGTAAATTCCATGTACCCATCACACAGCTGCAGTAATGGCGAATCACATGTGTGTGCTCACACGCATGTGTGTGAATATGTATGTGTTTTAGATTTTGTTCATGTCTAGTACAGCCATAGACATATAAAATTTATTGTTTCTATTAATATTTCTACTCATATTCATCCTTTCTTCATACTTCAAAATAATCACATCCAGTTCCCAAAATGCAACATTAGAATACCAGTCAAAACCACATCCCAGTGTTTCATTTATTTCAAAAGAACTGTTGTTTGCATGATGCTGCTTGCTGTTGCAGTATGAGCCACCTCCATGTAGCCCTGTGTTCTGCTCTTTGGCTTTCAGGAGCCCTCTGAATATTTGGGTCAGGATGACTGGCTGCTGTCACCTTTTTCTCTTAACTTCTGATTTTCTTTCTTCCACCTATGGCTGAGACTTGAGTCCTGAGGGTTTTTTTGTGTTTTTTTTCTTCCAAACTTGTTGTTTGAGAACACTTAATTGCATCATGTCTACATTTGAGCCCCAAGACAGTAGAGATATAACACAATTTTTCAGCAGATGTTTGTAAAGTGCCTTTCATGGCCCTGTGTGTGCCAGGTACTGGACAGACAGACAGATGTGATCTGTGACCACTGACAAACTTTGCGGTGCACTGAGGTTAAAGAAGTGGAGAGCTGGTCTGTTCTAAAGAGCTAGGGATGGCTTCCTGAAGGAAGAAGAGTATAAGTGGAATTCTGAGGGGACAGTAGAAATGAACCAGGCTGGGGAATGCTGTGTCTGTGTAGAAGAGAAGGCAGAATGGCAAAGGCTTGCCATGAAGCAGAGCTCAGCTTTCCAGCTATAGCATGTCCCAGCGCTTTGCAGGAGTGCTATGCAGCACAGAGAGCCATTGTTACAGAGCAGACTTTTCCAGTGGACTGTCAAAGTTATATATCCCTATCATGCTTTCATTCGGAAGAACTTCATTCACCTCAAAGTCCTGTGTCCTTACCTGTTCTTTCTTAGCTCCCCACATACTTATGATCTTTTGCTGTACTCATGTATTTGCCTTTTCTAGTATGTCATAGTCAGAATCACAAGGTAAATCACTTTTTTAAGTTTATCTCTTTCTTTTCATGCATTGATAGTGTATTTCTGTTTAGTGCTAAATCTTATTCTATTGCCTGGATTCACTGCAGTTGTGTATCCATTCACCTACTGAAGAACATCTTGGTTGGCCCCATATATAGGTAGTCATGAATAAGCTTCTACAGATATCTGTGTGCTCATCTTTTCATTTAGAATACAAAGCTAGATGCCTTTCCACTTTTGAATATGGAAAGACTCCTTTAGAGGAGGACAAAATGTACATGACATAATTGCATTAGACTAAAACATCAAAGACATGATTAGTCTTATAATACCAATTTCTTGGGATTGAACCATGTGTGTATCAACTAGTGAACTGAATTGGATCACTATCCCAATATTTGATACCAAGAATTAAATAAAACTAGAAGAGTAAAAAGGTGATTTCAACTGTTAGACAGAAAAGGGGACCTCAGATACAATCCAAAGTTTATTTTTTAATATATCAAATGTTTTTTGTTTGACATTCCAGCAACTACTAAACTCTTCTCCAGAGAGAGAGGGAGAGAATCTGGTGTCTGAGCTTTGAACTATGTGTGTTCCTTCCCACTGACCCAGTAGTGTTCATGCTGTGCTGGCTACAAGTTCACACTGTAGGGGTTGGCAAAAATCACTTCACAGTTAAGAAAGAGATGGCAATGTCAGGGTTCAGCCCAGGTTTCCTCTGTTGAAAACTAATTAGAATTACCTCTTCACAGTGAAAACTTGGCCCCAAGACATCTGGTATATGCTCCAGAGATAAAACTCTCCAATGGACCAATGGAGAATGAACTGAGTTTAAGTTTAAGGTTGGTTGGAACGCAGACTTTTTGGAGCCAGGCACATAGAGGGTGTTCAAAGCACTGTAAATAAATGGATGGACTGTCTAGTAAGGCATGGCTTAGGTCTACAAGTAGTTCATTAGGATAGGAAGGCAACTAAAAGAGGGAAAAGCATAATGAGAGAGGGAAGGAAGGAAGAGAGAGAGAAAGAAAGAAAGAAAGAAAGAAAGAAAGAAAGAAAGAAAGAAAGAAAGAAAGAGAAAGGAAGGAAGGAAGGAGAAAGACGAGGAAGGAAGGAAAGAAGAAGGAAGGCAGGAAGGAAGGAAGGAAGGAAGGAAGGAAGGAAGGAAGGAAGGAAGGAAGGAAGGGGAAGGGAAGGGAAAGAAGAAAGAAGAATGAAAGAAAAAAGAAAAGAGAAAAGAAAAGGATCAGGAAGGCAAAGGGAGAGAGTAAAGTCATAAAATGGAAGGAAGGCAAGACATTGAAGCATGGTTGGTTATCTTAGTCACTTGGACTGCTTAAACAAAGCATGACATGCTGGGTAATTTACACAACATAACTAATTTCTCATAGTTCTCAAGGACTCTGCCCTCCTAACCTCTTTACCTCCCAAAGATTCACTTCTAAATTCTATTGCTTTGAAGGTTAGGGCTTCTATGCATGGATTTTATGGAGACACAGACACTAAATCCGTAGCGAGGCTCACTGGTATCCTGAGAGGGTGAGTGAAAAACAAAGTGTACCTGAGACTCAATTGCACAAATTAGAGTGGAATATAGGCAGCTGGCAGAGGCCTGGGAGGCATGCCAAGACAGAAGGGGAAAGGGAGTAGATGTGGACAAGGAATGGGAGGCTGTCATAAGAATCATGGTGTTGCGGTCAGCTTTCTAGTTGCTGCACAGAAAGAACCCAAACAAAAACGGCTTGTGGAGGAATAGGTTTATTTGGCTTACGGACTCAAGAGGAGACTCCATCCTGGCAGGGAAAATGATGGCATGAGCAGAGGGGTGGATATCACCTCTGCCACAGCACTGGAAATAGCGGCAGGAAGGTGTGCCAAACTCTGGCAAGGGGAAGCTGGTTTATAACCCCATAAGCCCGCCCCTGACAACACAGCTTCATCGAGGTTGTAAAACCCAAACTGCCATCAGCTGAGGATCGATCTATCAGAACACATTCATTTGTTTGTGGGGGACACCTGGATCAAACCATGACACATGGGTTGGAGAGGCCTTATAGTCCAGGTGTGAATTGTACTTATAAAAATATGGAGGTGTCCTCAAAGAGGGATAGGAGCAAGGTAGGGTAAGAGACAGGAAGCATAGGACTGATGTCTGAAAGAGGAGGATGAAAACAATACCCAGTGTGAGCTGCAGTGTCCTAGGAATCGTATGCAATGCCCTTGAAGAAAAGCTAGGTATGGACCAGAATCACTGTCTGCTGTCTTCCTTTCCTCAGTGGCATCACAGTGCACATCTGGCCTCAGCCCATGTCATGCTGATGGACCATGGCATCACAGCTGCAGACCAGTCATCTGTTCACTCAGTAAGCACAGAGTCTTGGCTTAGTTGTCACTTTCTGAGTAATTGTGACATTGTGTCAACTGTTGGCTCTTCAATGGAGAATCATAGACCTGGTCCATCCCTATCTGAAGCTCACGGTGTAATGAAGGGTAAAAATATTAACTAACGCAGATGTGCACATTATTGCAATTGCTGTCAACATGGAAGGGAAAAGGAGATGTAATCTTATGCTAGCCAGGCCTCTGATTTGTGTTTAGTCTCTTGTAAGATCAGTGAGAAGACCAGCTGGTGCTTTGAACTGGATCATCCTGGAACCCTGACCTGGCTCCTTAGTGGCCCAGGATGGCAGCTGTTGGCTTGTCCCTGATAACCTCAATTGAATTCTTGTGCTGTGAGGAGAAAAGCTCAGAACAGGAGGATTCTTACATTTGCTCCTAATTTTTGTGACTTTATTTGCATATAGATTTTATACAATTTAGTTGAGTTTTCTAAATGAAAACAGTGAATTCATAGAAGATAATTCTCTATAGCAAAATCTCACTCTTGGTTCTCCTCCCAGATCCTGAATGGGAACAGCTCACTGGCTCTGGTCATTTCTCCAGGTACGGTGTTCCCTCATTCCTTCATATACAAGCTCATGTCCGCTTAAATCTCCCTTGTCTGGTTGTCTTCAGTGTTTCATGAAATCTAGGAATATATAAGAAGCCTTGTTTGCAGTGAACCTAGTTGACAGATTCTTACTAAGCATCTACTTCAGGTCAACACTGAACCACATGTAAGCAATCAAAAGAAAAAGGTCAAGTCCCTCAAGTGAAGTCTCATTGCACAACCATTTTGTGTGCAGTAGGTGCCATTTGTCTTCTCTACATGATATACACTTGTGACTTTCCAGTGGTCTCAGGTAATTGAAAGTAGACTGTTAATTTTAAGGGAGAAAATGGAAATAAAGTAGTGATTGCATTGATTTAGAAATTATTGCATCATTTTGTATTTAAAGTTTCTTGGTGTCTTTCTCAAGTGATGCTAGAGAAAATGAGTAATAAGGTTTTCTTTTACCAATTCTGAACATGTATGCATTAAAAATGTGCTGAAAGGCTAACTGTGGCTTAAGATTGTTCTGTGAGGGAGGACAACAAAAATGTTCTCTTGATGAAGGAAAAGGCAGGAATGCTCACTGAGGTAGAGTGAGCCCTCTGAAACCACTTGCTTTGCCTGCATGGAACACAGTAGTAGCCCAGAGCTCTGTGTTCTTACAGAAGATAACCTTGAAATTCACCCAAACCCAATGTTCTTTTAATTCTTTCTCCCCAACTGAAAAAAATCATTCTAAGCTTAGTAATGTGTGATTACACCCTAATTATCTCAAAGACCAACATGGGCACACAATACATCCACATACACACAGGTGACTATGTTGCTTTTGCTATTGATTCTCATATACTTAGAGTAAGTGGTCCAGGCATGCACACATGGAAGTAAATAGCAACTGTACTAGATGTATCACAGATGGAACTTACTTAAACAGTCTATAAAATATGAGCAAATGACTATGTTCCCTTCTGTTAGTGTCTTGAGAGCAATTTTAAACCCTTCCACAATCCTTTCTCAGTTTTAGAGTGTTTTAATTAACTTGCTATTAATATTACTATTTGCATTTTATTAGACCTTTTAGAGAACAGCTGTATTTATTATTTTTATACAAAATGCATTCGCCTGTATGCTTAAAAGCAAAAAAGATGGTGGGAAGCCTGATTGTAGCATGAGGTAATATGAGGTGACTGAATTTCCTTTTGTTAGGGAATATCAGTATGTTTACAATTTACTAACTGGCTTAATGGTAATGAGCAGTGTTTAGCCACCTGTTTGACCTTTGATTTAGAAGCTATACTATAAGTTTCCTGTATCCTGAAAACTGCTCCTCTAGCTAAAACTTCAAAGTAAGGTGTAAGAAACATCTACGTGTAGGACTTATTGCACTTCCCTTTAGTTTTTCAAGTGGGTATGTGTACCTGTGTGCCAGATACTGGATTGTAATGAACAAACAAAACTCTCTGTCTTCATGGAAATTACATTTTATGGGGAGGGAGTGATCAACAATAAATACAAGATATAGTATGTAAATGCAGAGTGCTACAAATACTGAAAACTGTTTAGAAGGCCAAGAAGTGAAATGGAACGTTTGAACTAGGAGATCTGAATAGGCATCACCAGAGGGTGGCATGAGAAAGAATGGAGACAGACACATAGCAGATAAACCTTTCCAGAGCAAGGGACTGACAGATGCGGGTGCTGGCATTTTCAGAAAATAGCCAGGGGATATGGCTGGTGATGAAAGCAAGGAAAAAAGTGGATGGAGCCACAATAAGACAGGTCCATGTCATGTGGAACACTATACCATGGTATAGGACTCTGGCTTTTCCTCAAAAGGACAATCAAGGACACTTCTTACTCATCACAGTAACAATCTGACAAGAGAATAAACATAATCATAATCATCATAAACATAAATGGACCAAATACAGGTGCACCACAGTTCATAAAGCAAAAACTAGTGGAAAACAAAGCAAATATAAGCTCTGAGTCCACCATAGTTGGAGACTTTAATCCACCACTATCATCTTTACATAGATCATCAGAACAGAAGGTCAACAGGGAAATAATAGAACTCAATAACACCATAGATCAACTGGACCTATCAGACTTATACAGAGCATTCCATCCCAACTCTACAGAATATACATTCTCCTCAGCAGCTCATAGAACCATCTCCAAAACAGACCACATATTAGGACATAAAGCATGCCTCAACAAATTCAAGAATATTAAGGTAGCACGCTGCATCATATCGGACCACAATGCACTGAAGATGGAAATAAACAATAAGAAAACAAACAAATCATACCAACTATTGGAGATTGAACAATACATTATTAAAAATGAATGGGTCATTCAAGAAATTAAATTGGAAATTGAAAATTTTCTTGAACTAAATGATAATGAAAATATATCATACCAGAATATATGGGACACAATGAAGACAGTCTGAAGGGGAAATTTTATAGCAATGAATGCCTTCATAACAAAGACAGAGAGGTCCCAAATTAATAACCTAACTAACCAGCTAAAGACATTGGAAATATAGAACAATCCAATCCTAGGAGCTTAAGACAAAAAGAAATAATTAAGATCAGAGCAGAGATCAATGAATTAGAAACTAAAAAAACTATTTAAAAATTGATGAAACAGATCTGGTTCTTTGAATAAATAAACAAGATTGTCAAATCCTTGGTCAATCTAACCAAACAGAAAAAAAAGAGAAGTCCCAAATCAACAAAATCAGAAATTAAAAGGGAGAGATCACAATGAATCAATGAAATTGGAAAAATCATCAGGACATACTTCCAATACCCCTATTCCACAAAATTTAGAATCTGGAAGAAATGGACTAATTCTTGGACACCTACCACCTACCACCTACCAAAACTAAACCCAGAGCAGATAAATCTCCTAAATAAACCTATTGTATCAATCAAAATCAATAATGTAATCAAAAACATCCCCAAAAGGAAAAGTCCAGGTCCTGATAGATTCTCAGCTGAATTCTACCAAACCTTCATCACAGAACTCAAACCACTCTTTCTGAAGATATTTAGAGTAATTGGAGAACAGGGAATACTTCCCAACTCCCTCTATGAGACTTACATCACTCTAATACCAAAACCAGACAAAGATAAATCCAGAATGGAAAACTATACACCTATGTCCCTGATGAACTTAGATGCAAAAATTCTGAATAAACTCCTTGCAAACCAAATTCAACATCATATTAAAAGTATTATCCACCTAGACCAGGTAGGCTTCATTCCAGGATGCAGGTTTGGTTCAACATATAGAAATTAACATAATCCACCATATTAATAAATTTAACCACAAAAATCACATGGTCATCTCAACTGATGCATAGAAAGCCTTTGACAAAATCCAACACCACTTCATGATCAAAACATTTGAAAGACTTGGAATAGAGGGCCTATACCTCAACAAAATTAAGGCCATATACACCATATAATGCCCAAATAATGCTCAATGGGGAAAGACTCAAGGAGTTCCCACTAAATTCAGGAACATTAGAGGGGTGCCCACTTTCACCACTGCTCTTCAGCATAGCTTGTGAAGTTCTGGCCAATGTAATAAGTAAGACAGAATAAAGATATAAAATGGATACAAATTGGAAAAGAAGAAGTGAAACTATCCCTCTTGGCAGATGACATGATCCTATACATAACAGACCAGAAGAATAGTATCAGTAAAATCCTGAAGGTGATAAATTCCTTCAGCAAAGTGGCAGGATACAAAATTAAAACACAAAAATCAGTAGCCTTCCTATGCAAATGACATGCATACAAAAAAGCAGTCAGCGAAACAGTCCCATTTTCAACAGCCACATGTAAAATTAAATACCCTAGAAAAACACTAAACAAGGAGGTGAAAGATTTGTATAATGAAAACAAAAAAGTGCTCAAGAAAGAAATTGAGGGGCTTCCGGTTCAAGATGGCTGACTAGCAGACACGCCACGTCCCTC
>PVHP010009811.1:0-48664 GCA_004024765.1 Zapus hudsonius | reverse complement strand
CAGACCATGACTGGCCTACAGAAATCACAAGTGCCTGGTTTATGTATACCTAAGTGTTATAGGCAAGAGATGCCTATGTGATCAGATACAGAGCAGAGATGTGTGCAGAATGAGCTCTAGGTGTGCAAAGGCCTTGGCAGTCTTTTTCCTGAGGGTAAGATAATAAACTACTTTTCTTGAGTTTGAATGAACTTACAAAGCCAGAAGTGAAAATGATTGAGATCAAATACACAGAATGAAATTAATGGGGGTGTAAAGGGTTAAGATTTTGAGGCAAATTAAATTACTAGGATATCAATGGAAAGAATAAAAGTAGATATCCAAATAGGAGAATGCTGCCTTGGAGTCTTTTGATATCATAATATTAAGAGAGAAATTCTGGAATCCACTGTGTATACAAAAAGGCCATATTCATTTGTAAATATGCTGTTGACTTCCAGGCTAGAGGAGATGAACATGAAATCACATTATGGACTAATAATTACTGACATTCCTTGGGCACTGCCATGTGCTTGACAGTGTTTCATAGACTTCTTTTTCTTTAGAATTTTTTAAAGGGCTCTAATTCATTTTCATTTATTGTATCTTCATAAAAGTGTAAAATATAAAAGAAGTTGAATAAAAATAAAAAAATGCATGTGGATAAATGATTTAATGAAAATGCTTTTCAGTTTTACCAGATGAAATTTTCATTTCTTCAATTATTCTAATTGTTCTCCCCAAATGTTTTACAAAATAATGCTTACTAATTCCAAGTATTCATTTTCAATGTCTGATATGAGAATTTAATGTCTTTTTTGCCTATAAAACTTAAAGCAACATTGGACTTTTGTACTTTAAAAACTTCAATTTCAACTTATATATTTAATAAACCAATACATCGCACAGACATTTATTTTATTTCAACAGTCTTAAAATAAACAGTCCACACTTCCTACTGGGAGAGAACAGCGAACCAAGAAAGAAGCACTTGTGCAATGGAGAAGCCAAAGCCTGGGGGAAGCAATCAACAGCTTTTAAATTCAGCCAAATAATCCACTTAGTGAGGAGGAGCCCTTAACTGGAACTGGGGACTTAGGGAGATATGCACTGGGAACCGGACTCTTGGGCCCTCAAGGAGAGATGCACTATGAGAGCAATTGACTGAGAGGCTACTAAAAATAGAATCTAGCTAATTCAGAAATGTGTATCTCAGTTAACCTATACTGATCTCACTCTCTGATGGAGATTCTGTTTGTATCTTTCAGAATGCAGCAAGAGAGCTGTGGCCCATCCAACCCTACCAATGAAATGCAGGCCGATAACTGACATCCTGACAAGAGATGATGAGCCACCCCAGATATACCGTGGAGGATCTATATGGAACTGGGCAGAGAAAGATGGGATGAACATGTGACCCATAGCCACAGCCAATCAGTCAACACAGGATAAGCCAGTGAGACAGACACCAAGGATTTTCAACACAACCTAAAACAGAAGTACAGAGACTCCTAAGATCTCAACAATAAAGTAGCCTTAATACTCACCCACCACCACTCAGGGAAATGAGCGGAAGAGGAGGTGAAAACATTGTGAGCACCTTGGTGGGGGAGAATGTCCAGAGACATGGCCCCCCTCAGTAACAACATACTAGGGCCTGAGGACCCAGGCTGATTCCTAGGTATCCATGGTCCCGGCCCCAAGGACTGATCCAGACGGCCCACAGAGGAGGAAATCCAGCTGAGTGGGGATGGGGAAGAGGGGCATTGGGGAACTGGGGACAACAACTCATTGTTTGCCCATTAAATAGTGTAACTCATTATGGACAATAAAAAATAAAAAAATAAAAATAGTTCTCATAAGTCTTGTCAAAATGTAGACAGACAGTGCTAACATTAAATGTTTGTATTCTGTGCATGCCTTTAATCACAGCACTCGGGAGTTAGAGGTGGGAGAATTGTCATGAGTTTGAGGACACCCTGAGACTACATAGTGAATTCTATGTCAGCCTGAGCTAGGGTGAAAACTTACCTTAAAAATAGTATGCATTTTGTTAAACAGTTCTAGTGAAAAACTAAATATCTTACACATTTTAACATAGGAGTTGAGTGGTTATAAGAAAAATAATATTTCTCCATCAAGGAAAAACTAGAAATTCCTACTGTGATTTTTTTTTTGTTTGACAGAATAGTTATGGCAAATTTCACATGCTTAACAGTGATGAAAGGACTTCAAATAATTAGGAAATGAGGCATGCCAAGGGATTTTCATGTGTGCCATTATTGCCTTACTAGGACAAGTATTGCCTGGGCTCATGCTCCTATTTCTTTTCCTGTTGGGAAAGTGCTTGGTAAATAGGAATCTAAATTGACAGGATGGAGATCGTCCAAGAGCACTTCACTAAGAACATCTGCTTTCGAAAGGACTCTGGAAGTCAATCAAGTTCAATTTACAGGACAAGGTATTCAAGAAGAGTTCCAGAGATGTCCAGGAGCCACACAGTCCCTAAGGGGTGACTAAGGTAGAGGCCTCAGTGCTAATAGATTATTCAACATCCCCATGGGGCCCTACAAGAGATTTAGTGCTTGAGTTTAGCTTCCATAGTTTTATGTTTAATTCTGGAACTTTCTAAAACAATTTGACTTAGTTGATTCTCTTCCCCATCCTCTTCTCTACCAACTTCCCCTTTATCCATTCCCCCATTCTGTTTCCATGCCACACGTCTCCTCTCCCTGTTTCCCAGCCCTCTCTTCATCCCTGCTCTTCGTTACCAGTGGAGCTTTAGAGTTTTTAAGTTTTTCTGTTAATTAAATATTTTCTTAAAGATAATACCATTTGCTACTAATTAAAAACTCAAGTTGTTTTAATCTGCTGCCATTAGTATTTGGATCATTTGTATTCTGATCATTCTGTCAGCAATTTGGCCACTTTCTGGGCTGTCTTCCACTCTGCAGCCAAACGCATTCAAAACATGGCTCCTATTAAGTCACCTCATGCGGTACCCTCCCTGCAACCCTCCATTTATGTGAAGCATTTCCTGAATCCTAAAAGGCCCTCTACAATCTAATTCTTGGTCCTCTCTGCACTTTTCCTTCAGCCATTATGTTAAATAGAAAAGATCATGAAGCTAACCCTAAACACCTTCAGCCTGGGGCTGTCTGGGCCCTTCTCTCTGAATGCAACTCTGTTCTCTGATATTTATTTATTTTGTAAATTCTGATATCCATCTTGTTCCCTGAAGCTAAGTCTCCATTTAATTTTCTTCTTAGAGAAATTTTGCCGGGAAATTCTATCTAAACACTATTCTTTCCATCTACCAGTCCCCACTAACATACCTCTGGTTTTCAGGTATATTTATAATTGTCTCAGAGATTGGTGATGCACTGTATCTTTTTGCTTGACCAGTTGTCTTTTCCTTCTAGGTTAATAAGTTCTACCAGGCCAGAGACATTACATGCTAACCACTTACTACTCTTTTTCTAACTGGTAAACAAAAGCTCCTGGGGCTGGAGAGATAGCTCAGTTGGTGAAGTGCTTACTTTAAGAACTTGAAGAGCTGGATTTGATTTCTAGAATTCATACTTTAAAAAATATCAGGTGTGTTATTGATCATTTGTAATCACAGATCTGGAAGGAGGAAACAGTGGAATACCTGAGGCTTATGGAACAGCCAGTCTAGAGTATTTGGTGAGCTCCAAGCCAGTAAGAGCCCCTGTCTGGGAAAGGGAGATGTTCCTGAAGAATGACACTTGAGATTGTCCTCTGGCCTCCAGATGCATGTGCTCAGAAGCACACGTGCATCTTTATTCTTATATGCACTTTCATACAAAAGGACACACTCAAATATACACACACATGCATGCATTAAGTGTGTGGTACATAGTACATGCTTAATAAGTACCTGCTAAGTAAATATTACATAAAGAGGATTTGTAAAAATGTTAAGTAATCATAATATGATTCTATGGGTCATTAACTACGAATTTCTGACTAAATAATGTGGAATAGTTTTAGGGAAATATGAAGGACACCCCAAAGGCTGCATTCTTTCAGAGATACTCATTCTCTTTTAAGGTCTCTCTTAAATACTTACAGATCATCTTATTTATTTTGCACATTTAGTCTTTAAACAAATGATTACAGTTAGTTACATGTGAAATAAGATAAAATCTTATTTGTACTTAGAATCCATCAATTTGGATTTTGTATTTGTCACATACACTTTTTAATGTGTTTTAATATTTTATTCTTGACTAAACAAAATGAAACACTACCTTCTTTCCCCTTTTATCCCGTGCCATTTTTTTTTCTCCCTAGCATATACCTATAGCTTAAACTTTACATAGGACTTATGTACTTAGGTACTAATTTATTTTAGGTTTCCCTTTTAGGATATAAAACCTATGAAGATGAAAGTATTCATTTTATCTCGATATTTACTCTCTCTATAGACAGTGCTTAGCATAGGGAGGCAATTAGGTAATATACATTGGCTAAAATAAATATACCTATGTACATGCTTCTCCACAGCAAGTGCACATAACATGTTTTGGGGTCCAAACACATATAGGAAAGAACATGATATGGAAAACTACCAACACAAAGAAAGTTTACTTTGACTTAAGGTTCATTCTAAAGATGGACGAAAAGGATCAAGGAAGATGTGATGATGAGGGAGCCAAAGAGTTCCAAGTTTATTAGCAAAGTTTCTTTTTAATTAATTGGGTAGCATTTTGATTACGTTTTAATTTTATCTTCATGATTTATAATTTACCATATTTAATGCAAATTTTATACACATCATATATTTCACACATTGGTTACCAGTGTAATTAGTTGGTAATATTTAAAAAGTACTCAAGGAACTTTTTATTGCTTAACTAAAATAAGTTAGTTGCTTTTTTACTGTGAAGAATGTTACTTTATCTTTTATAATCTTCTAAGAATGTTTGACTATGGATGCATGAAGCCTCCAAAACTAAGATTCTAAGAAACATCTGTGGGGCTTGCTTGGCTTTCAGAAGCTGCAACGGCTGCTTCTCCATTCCTAGCTTGCTGGAGAAGTGGCTGTCATCCAGTCCTGAATGGATCACCAGCTGCTCTGACTCTATACTCATCTGAAATTATCTTCTTTTGTTTTGAATGTCATAAAAGATAAGTAAACTTGGAAAAGCACTAGTTATTGAGAAAAAAAATAAAACATAACCAGAAAATACATCTGAGTATATCAGAAATTATTGAATAAAACACATGCTTGTGATAAAACTGGAAAAAAAACATTGATATTTTATTTTCCAGTTTATCAAAGAGGCTTATTTGTCCATCTCAATATTAACTCTTGCTGGTCTCTAAGAACATTAACTAATGGCTGAGTATACATTAACATAATAGTCACAACACTAATTAGATTGCACCAATTATACTGGTGCAAGTCATCACAGGAGTGGTTATGGATATGTTTGAACACTTGGTTCTCAGAAAAGGAGTGATATTTGAGGAGGCTGTGGAACCTTGAGGAGGGAGAGCTTTCTTAGAGGTGAGTCATTGGGACAGTCTGCATCTAAGTGCTGCCCAATTTGCTGTTCTGAGGGGTGTGGGATCTTGAGGAGTGTTCTCAATTTCCTTGTTGTTGGCACAAAGAACCTGACCAAAGGCAGCTTGTGGAGGAAAGGGTATATTTTAGCTTACAGACTCTAGGGGAAGCTCCATGATGGCAGGGAAAATGATGGCATGAGCAGAAGCTGGACATCACCTCCTGACCAACACCATGGGGACAACAACTTTAGGGGAGTATGCCAAACAATGTCAAAGGAAAGCTGGCTACAATACCCATAAGCCCACCCTCAACAACAGATCTCCAACTAGGTGCAATTCAAAAACTGCCATCAACTGGGGATCAAGCAATCTGAACACATAAGGTTATGGGAGACACCTGATTCAAACCACCACATTCTAACCCTGGGCCCCATGAACTGATAACCATACATGATATAAAATACAGTGCATTCAGTTCAACTTTAAAAGACCCCATAATATTTATTCATCCCAAAGCTGTTCAATCACCCCCGTAATTCAAGGTCTTTTAACTGATCTGTAATACCAAAAAACCCATAATGGCACAGAATCATATTCACACTGCAAAAGATGGCATTGGGCATAGCAAAGATCGAAACAAGTTTTAAAACAAGGAAAATATCAAATTGTTTAACTCCCAAGTCTGACAACTCTAACCAATGGTAATTCTCCGTGTCTGATAATTCTAACTAGTGACAAGTCTCTGGCGTTCCAATTTTGCCCCTCCAGCCAGGGTAGTCACAGTCATGGATAACTTTATCCAGTGCCAGCAGGTCTCCTTGGCCGCCATCCCATAGTACTGGCATTTCCATTGGGTCGCCATTGGGATTGTATGGTTCATCCTCATGGCTCCTTTAGGGTCCTTCCACACAGGGCCTTCAATGAGCCTGCTTCACACTGCCCATGGCCATTTCCAAAAATCAAACTCATGTTGCGAATCCAATGACCCACTTTTCTGTATTTCTTATACTCCAAAGTATCCGGTGGGCTACCAATTTGTTAATCCGGCGGGGTGGGGGGGGAAGCCAAACCTACTTTGAAGAGCAGGAAACATACTTTAGAATTCAGGCCTCTTACTTCAAAGAGTTCACATACTTCCTGCTGTCCTAAAGCAGATCACCTGGTCCAATGTCAATAGTCATAATCTGTCAAACAACTGCAGCAGAACGGGCAGCTGTTTAGACCCAAAAAGACTTTATTTCTTTCTGTACTATCTCCATCTGCTCAAACCACTCCATTTCTACACAATGGAACCCTCCTGCACAAGTTCTCATGACACAGGCCAGCATAATGCAGCTAGTCCCTCACACAAGCTGCTTCTAGACCAGTCCTGATAAAGTTCTTACCCTCATAAGCCAAACCTCAGAGTCTATAATACAAGCTGTACTTACAGAACTTTAAGAAGTCTCTTAGGCCAAGATTTCAAATCCTTCCACATTCCTCTTAAAAAATCAGTTCCAAAACACCAAGGCCACATAATCAGGTTTCTAGTAACAATAATTCCACTCCTTGATATCATTTTAACTGTTGCAGTCAGCACATCCAACCAGAAGCAGCTTCTGGAGGAAAGGGTTTATTTTGGCTTACGGACTCCAGGGGAAGTTGACGGGGACAATGATGGCATGAGCAGAGGCTGGATATCACCTCCTGGCCAACATCAGGTTGTCTGTCAGCAACAGGAGAATATGTCAAACACTGGAAAGGGGAAGCTGGGCATAATACCCATAAGCCTTCCCCAACAACACACCTCCAACAAGGTTCCAAAATTGTCATCAGCTGGTGATCAAGCAATAAGAACAAGAACAAATAAGTTTATGGGGGACAGCTAAATCAAACCACCAAGAGGAGGTAGAGCCTTGTTGCAGTCAGTCTTTCTCTCATTGCTGCAACAAAAAGAACCTGATCAAAGCTGTTTGGGAGGAATGGGCTTATTTGGCTTATGGACTCGGGAGACTCCATTCTGACAGGGTAAACGATGGTACGAGCAGAGGGGTGAACATCACCTCCACCACAGCACTGCAAACAGTGGCAGGAAGGTGTGCCAAACACTGGCAAGGGGAAGCTGGCTTATAACACCCATAAACCCGCCTCCACTGAGGTTCTAATACCCAAACTGCCACCAGCTGGGGATCCATCATTCAGAGCACATTTGTTTGTGGGGGACACCTGGATCAAATCATGACAAACCTTGCTAGAAGTGAGTCATTGGGGCAGGTTTTGAGGCTGTAAGTGCTGCCTTACCTTTGTCTCTACCTCCTGTCTATTGAAGTGATGATGTGACACAGGCTTCCTGCTCCTCTCATAATTCCCTATCATGATGGACTGCACCTTCTGCAACTATAAACCTAAATCAACTCCTCCACTAAGCTACTTCTGATTTGGCATATTATCCCAGCAACAAGATATTTGATAGATTGATAGAGAAATTTCACCCATGTGTTATTCAGTATATTTTTGGGTAACCTCTGACCACTTTCAACTTGATTGCAAATAACATACTTCTTTAGCTGAAAGATGAAAATTTCATAGATAATTTAATATTCTGTGATGTCATAAATTATTAGCATAGTATCAACAACCAAATATGATCTACGCACTCAATATGGAAATTTTACTCACATACACTGATCAAGAAAGCAATATTTCACTCATTTTGTCTCTTAGGATTCAATACCAAACATAATCATCAGTACAGAAAATTAAAGTCACAGCTTTTGTTTACATTTTTTTCAAAGATGACTAAGTTGATGTTGGAACGGGAGAGAAGACATCCTGATAATCAATGGCAGAACTAGGATTAGAATTCTTTTTATCCATATTTCATTAGTCTTTCCAGTATAGCTATGATAATGATTTGCATACAAAATCTCTTTGCTGTACTACCCACAGATGAAGCCCCAGTACTGCTGAGATGAAACAGAGTTCTGCTTTGGTTAAGTGACATGTAACTTCATTACTGTGTTTAGCCAAATCCCATTAAGAGCCTGCCAATATATTTCCAGGAGCATTATCAATCATACAGAGTATGCTGAGAGAGAAAGAAGCAGACAAAACACGTTTAAACTATATCAAATGAGAGTTCATGAACATCATCACTTTTTAAGAACCAATTTCTCTTTTTTAAGATTTGAGTTATTTAAGACCTATTTGTATGAATGTTTATTTTAAGCTGTATTATAGTTAATAACAAAAGTAATATCTAACTGGTTAATTTCCTGAGCTTATTGCAGATAATTTCATAAGCCCAAGGTAAAGGGTTCATACTGAAATCATAAAATATATTTATAAAATCATAATTTTTGAAGTAATGTAATATTCATTTCTTAAAATAAAGGCAGAATGAAAGTATGGTTGTTTATGAAAAGTAGTAACATAGTTGTACCCTAGGAATGACTGTGACAGTTGACTTATGACTCTGGATGCTAGCTCTGCTAGACTTAATTGATGTAACAGTAAACTGTGAGTCCTTACTCCTTTCATATGGGTTCCAGAAGCCACTTAAATGGTACAGACAGACACTGTCCAGATTTGAATGCTGATATTTGGTAGTGATGTGAAATGCTATTAATAGTTTTAAAATGCATATCTGAAACTCTTTTTTTAAAAATTTTTCTTTAAGAAAAATAGGCTAACTTAATCTCCATAAAACTACTCCTCATAATAGGCTAAATTTAAATATATTTTTGAAATTTTAATTGCAAAAGCTTAATTGAAAAGCAGTCTCTTATTTAGTGATTCTTTGAGACTTTATATGTATTTAATAATAAACTTGAATTTGAACATATGGTAAAATTGTTCTGTCATCTCATTAATACTTTTTTTAATTTGAGGGAATACACATCTCTATTTATATCTTCTGCTAGAAGTGTTGTGATGGTCATGTCAAGTCTTTAATTGATGCAAAGCAATGCAATTTAGAAAACAATAATATTTTCCCATTAAAATAAATATTTTCAGATATAAATTATACTGTTATTTGTCATATACATGGAGCCAAGATACTAAATTAAAAACTACTTCTATTTTATAAAAACTCATAAAGTATGTTTTAATATCTCCTATACACTTAGAGTTGAAAATGTGTTTTCTTCACTGAAATACACATGCAATTAAGAAATCATTTTACTGAGTTTCATGAAGTAATCTATAAAGTTAAAAGCACAAAGGAACCAGAAAACAGGAAAGCAAAGAATCCTAACATATTTTGGTGTCACCTTTTCATGGTCCCTTGATTGTGTGTGTGTGTGTGTGTGTGTGTGTGTGTGTGTGTGTGTGTGTGTGTGTGCGTGTGTGTTCTGGATCAGCAGAGCTCAACAGGTCATATTCCTAAATCCCTTCCTTTAATAAATGTTCAAAGAATTATTTGGAGTCTTAGGTTTCTTGACCCTCACATGATGCCTGTAATTTGTTCACATAATATTAATTAACATATTAATATTTTTACAATAAAATCACCAATGAGTGCCTGTCAGCAAATGTTACAGCTTGAAACACATCAGAGCAGCAATAGCAGCAGCAGAAGCAGTGGGCTCATGCTTGGTCCAAGGGTCATTTTTCCTCCTTTAGGCTCTGCTCTAGAAAGCATCTAGCCCAATCGTGAGGAAACAAACCTGAGCCAGTTTCTGCAATTCCAGGCCAGTACCCCAATTGGGCAATAAAACTAAGTCTTTCTAAAGTGGAGTTCACAAATCCCTTGGAGAGCTGTCTTAAAGAACAGATACAATAGATATGATCGCTTAAGATAGTACAGAAAACCTAACACATAATAGTCTTTTACTATTGTAAGTATAAGTCATTTGAAATTATGTGTTTTGTTTTTAACTTTCAACTATCTTTTCTGTATACACTCTACATATTTTTGTCCTTTAATTTTCAAAGCACTTTAAAATAAAAATCATGTGTATATATTGTTCATTTGGCTTTTATGTGAGCACTAGGGAAATGAACCTGGGTTTTCAGGCTTTGCAAGCAAGCACCTTTAACCACTGAGCCATTTCTCCAGCCCCCAAACTTTTAATTAAAACTTTTTATTAGTTAAAACAAAGGGAGATTAATTTTAGAAACCACACTGTGTATACTTATACTTAGGAGATTTAAAACATCTAGATGATAAAAAATGACAAATTTATTTTCCCAATTTACATTAAGGAGGTATTCCATAATGCAATGTAAAAAATGTTACCATAACTGTCAATGACCTGGGATAGCTTTTCATTATAGACAATTCAGATAAGTTCAATTCATTGTAAAGGCTGTTGTTTCAAATCTATAATGTTTCCTATGGAAAATATTACATCTGACTTTTATGTTTTAAAATGTAAACCCTTTGTAATATAGGATTGAGCTAGATTTCTAATATTAAATTTCAATATTTCTAAATATTTCAGGTCACAAATGCAGAGGTGTTGCTGGGTGTGGTGGCACACACCTTTGATCCCAGCACTCAGGAGGCAGAGGTAGTAGATAGCAGTGGGTTCGAGGCCACTCTGAGACTACATAGTGAATTCCAGGTCAGCTCAAAAAAAACCAAAAAAAAAGTATATATATATATATATATATATATATATATATATATATATATATATATATGGATAGATAGATGATAGACAATGGATAGATGATGGATAGATATATAGATAGATGACAGATGGTGATAGATAGATGATAGATAGATAATAGATAGATAGGTAGATAGATGATAGATAGATGATAGACAGATAGATGTCACAAAAACTAGGGAAAGTGGAATTTTTATGACACTAGGGTCTTCCTGGTGCTGAATGCAAACCTCATTTGAAGGCGAGCAGAGGGAAAGCAAAGGCGCTCACCAGAGGGGATGTGCTCATCACACTCTCATCCTCCTTTAATCCTCACACAGAATTCCTTCTTAGAAAGCCTTGACTTAGATCCTGCTTCACTTATTTTTCTGTAAAAAATGTATATTTTCCCAGAGGCCACTGGGCATGTGCCCAACTAAAGTAGGGCATGATTTTGTTTAATAAGAAACTAGTAGAGATCAATACAAGCTTAAAATATTAATGGGTAAATATTTCCTTGCATTGATTTATCCAACTATTCTCATGAACTTTTATGTTTATAGTTGATATTCAATATGAACATAATGCTTTTAAGTATTTTGTACACTTAACCCGAGGCTTTGTTCATTTGATTGTTTCTTGTATCTTTTGCCTTAATTCTTGATGGTCTTTCATAAAGTCTGTCATTCACAATAAAAGAATGATTATCTTTTTATTAGGGCATGTGACAAGTCAGAACAAATAATGTTAAATATGTATGAATTTAGAGGCAAGACATAGAAAATAAGAGTCAGATTACCTCAAGGCTCCTCAAACACATAAAGAAGATTTAAAAAAAAATTCCCATTAGCCCATTGTTAGCATCTTTTATGGGAAAGTAGCTATTGAAATGTTTTTTGGTTTCTACCATAACATGGAAATACTTATATAAGAAAGCTATAAGTGCATTGTAAATATTTCATTAAAAATTTCTATATATATACACACAATAATTTTCTTTTGATATACTTTCATATTCCCTTATTAAATAATCTATATTAGATCTGGTAAGATATTATCCAATAAAGTACTTTGTAAATTTCTGTAGAATTTGAAAGCTAAAGAAATAATATAAAAATAAATATTTTGGCGGATAAACTCAGATTATCTCATTGCCCAAAATACAAAAAGAAGTTACAGAAAATGATGTGTTATTCCTATTAATAAAAGTTTTTACTATAAAAGTACTTTAAAAATACCTAACAATTTATAAAATGTGATTTATTTCTATATTCATTCTTTACTTTTGTGAACAAAAAATCCCACATTTCAATAGATTTATGTATGAGTAATGCAATAGTGCAGTTATAACTAAAATTTTGGAGTTCTATATCCTTATCTCTAAAACAGTAAATCTGAAGGCTTTATATGAAGACTTTGAATTTAGCTTTTTGAAAAAACAAGTGGTAGATGAGTCAAAGTTACTATAAAACACAAGTAACTGCAAAAATCAGAGCTTACCCCTTTACTTTGCAATTTTATAAAAAAAACATATCTTAAGAAATTGGAGGGAAAACCAAACATTTGAGGAATAAATATATTGATCTTAAGGATGGAGAAGTTATATGTAACAAGATGATGTTTAACCCTAAATTCATTTAGGACTTCTTAGTCTGTTGAAAATTACAAAAAAAAAAAGTGATTTTGTGACTTGGGTAAACAATCAGTTAATTTTTGAAAGCCATGAATAGAAAAGAAAGCATAATTTTACTAACTAATAATCTAAATGGAAAAGCTGACTGAGTATGATATTAGAGCAGAAGAATAGAAAGAGATTAATGGAAAGATTAATAGGCCAGAGCATATTGGGTAGCCTTAACTATGCAATAATTACTGAAACCAAAACAAATCTTCTTACACGGAAACATTTTTGTTGCACTTTACTCTTTCTTATAGTTCTTTACTTCATTTGGGGATGCTTATTATTATTATTCTTTTAGTATATGCTGCAGCACTGCAGACATTTTTTTATCTTTGAGAATACACTTTTCAGGGCAGTTACTTTTTTAATGTGCACTCTAGACTTTTTACTACTAGAATCCAGAATCCATAGTTTGCCTGTGTGGTTGAGTGCTTGATTCATGTGTCTAAGGCCATAAATTCATCCCCATCACCAAATCCCCCCCAAAAGTAGCTCAAAGTTTTGACTTATATTACTTAGAATAGATTGTCAATGATAATATAGTTTGTCATATAATATACATTATATTGTCTAAAGATTATGATATTCCATAGTCCTCCTATACTATGGAATTCCTCTATTGACATTTACTACATCGATGGGCAAATGTCAATGATGGCTCATCAGTTTGCATCCATTTCAAATACTACTCTTGTGTTCTCCATAAACACATGTCATTTGGATCCTGGATTGGTGGTGGTGCTCAGATTATTATTCTCAATGAAGAGCTGGGAGCCAATATATTGGGATGGACGCTGCTATCCGGGGTTCTACCGTGTTGTCAACTTTTAGTACAGCAGAGCTCAGCATCTCAGCTGCTTTGGGCTAGAGAAGGATAAGACTACACTGTTTGGAGAAGAAACATGTAAACTCATGTAAACTTAACTCATTTGGAATAACAGGTTTGAATGCTTCAAGGAACCTGAAGTGGAAACTAATCATCCTCAGTTGAATAGTCATCATTTTTTGGATGGAGCAACTTTACAAGACAGAGGACAATTTCAAGTAGGCAGAGGGGTGGTTTGGTTGGGAGTAGGTTTGCTATCTTTGCAGATGGTTGCCCAGCCCATAGCCAGTTCTAAGCTTTCTGGGCTCCCCAGGAAACTTTGGTTAGCTCTAGGACTCCTCTTCTATGTCATACAACAGCAATTGGAATCACTCTACTTCAAAAGAATTACTGCTAATCTCTTCTAGGAGACAGGGTTAAAATGGAAAGAAATCTACACATATTAAAGACTGGATAATGCCTACACAAATCCATCTGAAATACAATTTGGCAAAATAATTTAAAAAAGAAGGAAAAAGAAATGTTCTTTTTTCTCTTTCCTGAATTTGACAGAGTGGTTACAATATTATTATTATTTTAAAAGAAACAGCAGGGAACCTGCATTGCCTTTCTTAATTTTAGTAAGAGATGAACATTTGCATTTCGGAGGACTGAAAGTTATATTTTTCATACAAAAGGGTAATGCTTTTCACATCTGATATTAGCCTTCATAATGACCAAGGTTACATTTCAAGCCACCAACCAATCCATTTTAAAATGCTTTTATCAAATTAGAACGAAAGGACATGACACTGGAAAGAGGCAGAGCTCTTTCATGACTCAGAGGCAACTTCAGCTTGCCATTTTCACCTAATCATGCCTGAGTATCACTCACTTAAATAATGCTGAGTACCTTAAATTCATCCTGCCAAGAAATAGCAGTACAAATAAATGTATTAGAGTGCTAAGCAACTTACTACATGTAAATGCCATATTTAATATAATTATGATATTATTATGTATTTTTGAAAAGTTACTATAAAATTAGAACCTTTTCTTTCCTTCTTATTTATTTATTTATTTATTTATTTATTTATTTATTTATTTATTTATTTGGTTTTCCATGATGGGGTCTCCCTCTAGCCCAGACTGGCCTGAATTCACTATGTAGTCACAGGGTGGTCTTGAACTTACAGTGATCCTCCTACCTCTTCCTGCACCAATGTGCCCGACTATATAACTTTTCTTTATATATCTAATGGTAAATCTAAGTTTTATACCCTTAGGAAGCTGTCAGAATTGTATATGTAAAGGGCTCTAATATAAAAGAAATTGTTACCTATATTATTATATATTTCACAGATTCTGTTAAATAAATAAGAAGGGCGATAAAACCTGTCTTTTCTACTTGATGAATTATACATTAGACACATTTCTTCTTTTCAATAGTATATGACAACTCACAGTTTTCCCATGAAGTGCAGGCATATGTAGAGCCCCACTTTCTAAATTGAATATGTGATGTGGAGCAATACATCACCAATGTCATTGAGTAAGAACAAGTTCATGACAGTAAGTCTTAGGACAATTTATTACCAGATTAACTTTTCTGTATAAACAGTCTGTGGTTTTGAGAGGGAACACTGACATCAGGTAGATAGTCAGGGGAGGCCCATTAGAGAAATCCTAAGTTGATCTCTGCCTCCATGTGTCCTCATTCCTTTCTTCTATGTGTCACAGAACCAGAATTCAGCATCTGCCCAGCCGCATCCAATCAGCTCTCTCTCTCCCACCTTACTCAGATGTATCAAACTCTTCCAGGAACAGCCCATGACCCCAATAAATACCGAGGTCCACATGAACTAATCCATTTTCTGGCTCCTTGTCTATTTCTTCCTGAAGTACTTCCCACTCTTGACAGTCAGAGATTCCTTTTTAGCTATTTTTATGGCCTTTGAATATTGATTTCAAACACACAAGGCTTTTTCAAAAATCCCTTTTCACATTTTTTTCCAGGCCCATGCTCCACTCCCACATGGGCCATCAGACTACATGGGTGCATTCATTTCCCTTTCTTGGTTTTTGGACTCTCTCTTGTTTCCCTGACATTCCTGAATAAATATAATAGTTTATGAACTGTTCTCGGTCTGTTTATTCCAGTTTGTTGTTAAAAACAGACACAAACTCAGGGTATGGAGTTTAAGGACTTTTCTTGAATCCCTGAAACCCTGTTTAAGTTTAGTCTATAGGAAGAGCAAAGAAATCTGTCTTAACTTCCCTTTGTCCTGACCTTGGCTGATGTTCTAAGTTCTGAATAAATAACCTGATCATTCAATTTCCCCACCATTTCTAATTTCAATAGAATGGGAAAAAAAATCTCCTTATCATGACATGCACGTTTTTTAAAAATCTCATATCATCCACAAAATTTCACCTCTCACTTAAAAAATATTTATTTGCAAGGGGAAGAGACACACAGAGAGTGAGAACAAGAGAGAAAAGGAGAGAGAGAGAGAGAGAGAGAAAGAGAAGGGGCAGTCATGCCTCCTCCAGCCACTGCAAACTAACTCCAGATGCATGTGCCATTTAGTGCATCTGGCTTTATGTGGGTACTGGGGAATGCATTACAAGCAAGCACCTTAACAGCTGAGCCATCTCTCCAGCCCTCACCTCCCATTTTCTGATCAGAAAGTATACTATGTCCACATATATGCAGCTCAAAAAATCTCAGGTTCCTTCATTCTGCTGTGATTTCAACCTAAAATATACTCACCTAGCTAAGAACTTGTCTTTATTCCTTAGGTTAATAGAAGTCATCTCCTTTTTAAAACCTACTGCAATCCTACAGAAGGTAGAGCATATTCTCAACCCACTTAATTTCTTAGTTCCTTGAGCACAGTTCTGTCCCTTCAATACTTATTTTACTTTTACTTTTCATAAGTTGATTTTTGTTTCAGGTATTTTATTACAGTAACAGAAAGCAGACTAACAGAGCTCACATATGAATCTAGAACCAGCGTTATACTAATTGGATTCTACATAACTGGATCTCAAAAACTGGCAATGATTTAGCAGTAACATCAATTGTACTGTATGTGTGATGACCTGTGTTTTGATTCCCAGCACCAATGTGAAAAAGCCAGATGTGGGTCGAAAATTTGGGATGGTGGAGACAGACAGATCCTGGGGGCAAGGTGACTAGCTAGTCTAGCTGAATTGCTATGCTCTGGCTTCGGTGACAGACACTGTCTCCATAAATAAGAAGTGACAGAGGGAGACACAGATGTCAACCTTAGGCTTCCACATACTTTAGTATGTGGAAGATTAACACACATGCATATATGTACACATATCACACACATACATGTGCAAACTAATGTCTAATGATAAAATGTTGATAGGATTCCTTCAAATTTCTGAGTATTTGATATTCTGTTTTAGCTCTTTATTCAAAGGTATCATTTTTCCTCTTTATGCAAAGACTGTGCACTTGAACTTGAGGGTAATGGAATTTAAGGGCATCTTGGGATGTTAATGGGGTATGCAATTTTATGTCATGCTTACCTGACATCTGATAGTCAAAGTTGGAATTTGCAGTGAATGCAATAACAGAAGTTTATGTAAAGAGAAACTGAGAGCCATCTCTTGAAAAACTGTGGTTTGGGGATAGAAAGAAATAAGAAATTAGTGATGGATTAGAGATTTATTGACAGCCTGTTGTGGGGAGACAGCACCAAGAACAGGGTATATAAAAATAAATAAGACAAGAGTCCTACCCAATAGTGACAGTACTAACAGGGAACAGCAAACTCTGACTCAATCCTGTATTTTATAAAATGAACAGTGTGTAATAAAAGAAGGGATGCAAATGGATGACAGTAAAGAGGACAGTCTGTGGTTCCAGAACTGCTTTGTATCTCACATGGACAGCAACTGGAAACAAGCAAGTGATTGTAAAACTGGCTGAATTATGAAATCAAGGGAGGATTTATAGCAAGACAGTTCAGAAGCCAGAACAAAGAAAATCTGATCTTGTGAGAACAACATCTTCATTAACTGTCCTGGTTCCTCAATTGTAGCAATCCTTTAACTCAGTATCACCCTGCCTGGCATGTTGGAACTCTCCTCTCAACTGCTCTATCTTCTCTTGCCTGAATTAATGCTATGTCCTTCTCATTCTTTCTCTGCTTCATTGAAATTCAGTTTTAGTAGCAGCAGCAACAACAACAAAATAGATGAATCTTTGAGAAAGTGAAGTCACCTGTTTACACAAGACCTCTGAAACATTCCCATCTTATAATATAAAGGCACACAAATGTCCCCTGCCTCTGTATTCTCTCTCTCTCAACTCATCCCACAATTATTTCCTCCTAACTAACTAGACTCTAAGTTCACTGGGCACCTGGTCATTCCTCTGATATTCAAAGCATTTTCTACTATGAGGTTTTTTACAGTGGATGCCCTGTCTTCCTTGTACCCCTACCCATATTACCATATCTAAAATCCCATCTCCTTTATGATCCTCTAGAAATGACCTTCTATAGCAGGATTGAGTCAATTATAGGGAGATGAATGGGTTGGTAGACTTGGAGAAATTGTCTCTGGAGAGAAGATGATGAACTTAATTTTGGTAGATAGTGAGCTAGAAATGTGAAGATTTGATATGGGCTTCCAGATGGCACTTGGTAATAGAGTTGTAATGGGATATTAACATTGAAGAAAGAGCAGAGTAAAGCACAGTCTACAGCAATCAGAGGAAGTGGCCTGTGGTGTATTTGTGGTAAATGTCTGGCTTGTTTCACTAATGTCTGATTTGTTTCACTATTCCCTGAGTCGGATTGGCTTGGAAACTCACTTTGTCCAACAACATGCGGCAGAATTGATCTCATGAGAGTTCAAGAGCCTCGACAGTTAGGGACTTTGCACCTGCACTACCCTTTAGAACACTGTACTGAGACTACCTAATGAAGCCAGTCTAGTCTACTAGACCAGGGAAAGCACCTGGAGGGAAGATGGGTATCTTCATTGATAGCTGTCAGGTCAACTTTGGATTCTCACCAATACCAGATCCCCTTGGAAATAGCACATCTGTGAGGCCAGAGAGAAATAGAAGTGCTATACAGACAGCAAGTGAAACTGTGACGAAAACAAAAAACTCAAACAGCCTCAAAACCATTGCCACAAATTCTTGATTGGAGTGATTTGTTCTGCAGTATGTATCACTGTGAGGTAACTCAGTGCCTAGACAAGAGATGCTGCTTTAATAAAAGACTTAAGGTAATACAACAATTGTTGGGAATAAGAATGAAAGATGTTAGATATGTGTATGAAACTATTAAAATAAACATTGAAAAAGAAAAGATAAAATAATCACTTTAAACAAGTAGCAATGCCTTTGAGATTCTGGTGGAGAGAGGCTAAATACTGGGTGAAGAGATTGTAAGTAGAGTCAAAGGGTCTCACAGTGATGGGAAAATTGTCTAAATTGTTGCTTGTAGAAACTTGCATGACAACTATATCAAAAAATATGTGGATGTAGATAAGGAGATGTTCAAAAAATGTGAAAGGGTCAATTTAATGTTTATTTTTCCCTGAGGACAATAAGTGCAGGGAGAGGAGCTAGAAAAGGAATAATTTAGTACATACTTGGAATTTAGGGGTCATTTCACTGAGCTGAAATATAAAAGAACACCACTATTATTATGAATTTTATTACTTATTATTAGTTTTCTCCAAAAGAAAAACTTCGTGAGTAAACCATTTTATGACTTAAGATGAAAATTAAATGTAGGTCCTAGCTAATAATATTTGATAACAGCACACTGAGTTCTATATTCTACTGAAAATATTCTCTCAGTTAATTCAAAGGCTTTGTAGATATTTAGACTCATTTTTTTATAGAACCATACACAGTCAAATGAGTCTTGTTCCACAAACAACGCACAGTGGCCTCCAGCAAGATGTCTCAGAAACCTAAAACAGTATAAGTATTGCATAGATAAAAATTGTGCCAGTTTGGATGCAAACATTTAGAGATAATTCAAAATGAAAGGATTAGCTTCTAGATATTTTAACAGTCAATGTGGAGTTTATATGATTAAGAGATAAATAATCAATTATCAATTACTCAATTAAAAATATCAATTACTCAATTTTTTCTCTTCTTAAAATAAATTTTGCAGAATCTTACTATTTACTATATGTTGTTTTTCAACAGGGAATTCACAGAGGAAGAAATACAAATGACCAACTCCCATTTGAGAAAGTGTTCAATGTCATTAATCATCAGAGAAACGCAAATCAAAACAACAATGAGATTCCATCTAACTCCAGTCAGAATGGCAATCATTAAAAAAAATCTACCAACAATAGATGCTGGTGAGGATGTGGGGAAAAAGGGACCTGTGATGGTTAAGTTTTGTTTTCAACTTGATCTTTTTAATTATCTTGGGTGCATCTCTGAGGATGTTTACAGGAAGGCACCTCTCAGCAAAGGGCAGGAGGTAAAGAAGCTTAAAGAAGCTAGAAGTAAACATCCTTCCAGTGTGGGCAGTGCAGGAAGGAAATTCCAGAGACTCAGGAAGCCAATAAGTCTGGGGAAAGGCTGCAAGACCCCACCCTAAGCCTATACAAAGGAGAAGAAATTCTCTTTGGCCCTCCTTCCTTTTTGCTGTTCTGTGTGTATGGCATTGGTGATGGGTTTCTCTCTCTGCTTGGACCTGTTAAAGATGGCCAGACTCTTTTGCTGTTACCAAACTTCCCCTCAATCTGTAGTTTCAATAAATACTTTGCTCCCCCAAATTCTGCCTGGTTTGAAGATTCATCACAGTGGCGTGTGGCTGACTACGACAGGACCCTCATTCAATGCTGGTGGATATACAAACCTGTACAACCACTATGGAAATCAATGGAGAGGCTCCTGAGCAGGATGGATATAGAGCTACCAATATACCCAGCTATCACTCTACATGGCATAATCCTATGGGGACCAAGAACTTGGGCTCCAAGGGGAAATTCCCACTATCAGACAGCTACACAGATGCTACGACCATTAGAATCTTGCCAAAATAGCAATGTTGTCTCATTTAACCTATACTGATCTCACTCTCTGATGGAGATTCTGCTTGCATTTTTCAGAAGGCAGTTAGAGATCCAGGGACAACTCAATTCCACCAACAAGATATGGGATGATGGCTGACATCCTGACAGGAGACAAACCACCCCTGGCCTTCATACGGGACTCAAATGAAACCTATGAGAAAGTGAGGAGACAAATAGGAGACCAATCACCACAGCAAGTCTGATAACCCAAGAAAGGTCAATGGAGACAGATATCAATGATACCCAACACAACCCAGGGCAAAGGTCCAGAGATACTTAAGACCTCAACAATAAAGCAGACCTAAAACTTATCCACTGTGATGCAGGAACTGAGCAGAAGAGGGAGCAGAAAGACTATAATTGCCATGGTGTGGGAGAATATCCAGAGACATCATCCCCTAAGCAACAATACACAAAGGGGGAAGAAAATAAAAAAAATGAAAGAAAAACTGGCTACCTCTGATGCAGTTCATAACCCCCTAACCTATGGACAGATTCAGTATGAGCGCTGAGGAAGTACCCCAATGGGTAGGAACACAGAGAGGATGGAAATGGGGACACCTTCACAAGATTTGATCATACAATGTATATACTTATTCATAATAAAGATATTAAAAAGAAAGAAAAAACAAGTGGTCCAGACCTGAATTTTTTTTAAGGAAAATATTTTTTGAAACAATATATTAAAATACATTGCAACAATACACTAAACATAGACAACAGACAGCTTATGATGTCTGGCATCAATGTTAAAACTCTAATATAAAATTGAGATTATTATAAAGCAACACTGAAGAATAACCTGTTGTCTTAAATTCTCTAAATGTATCTAATGACTATTCCCTTTACAACAAATTAAATAATCTCAACCTAATTATGGAAAACAAACTCCAACCAACAGTGTTAGATGATCCTAATTGTAAGAAAGAGACCTTAGACTTAAATACAATACCAAACCTAATTATATTTGAAACACATTAAATGGCATAGCATTCTACAGGAAGGAAACTTCTCAGTTGATTTATTGCTTAAATTATGGAGAAACAATTCATTTACAGAATGGGTTCCTGCATTTAAAAATCAGCTTTTCTACATAATAGCCGTGCAGTTTGCATTATGAAGTCGATTTCAGTTCTGTGGAGGATATGCTACATCCAAACCATGACATAGGCTTTCTTTTGCATTGTGAAAATCTAGTCAGGAACTGTTGGCCTAGAATCCTTAGGTAATCGAGGTGGTTCATCAAGGATGGTCCCCATCACTGTCACTTCTGTGCTCACAATGGCTGCACAGTGAGGAATTATATTGCTGTACAAACATTATGTTTGGCTTCATTGTGAGTGTGAGTAGCACCCGCCAGTGTCAGTGATTACATAGTGTTTACTATCAAGAGGAAAATGAGAGTGAGCACATAGTATAGGCATCAGAGCCACTGAGGCTCATTAGACACAATGATACACAGAAAATAAAATAAGAGTTTTTTTTTTAACATTTGTATGGAATGATGTCAAAATAGAAAACACGGATGGCATAATTCATTATCTTTTCAACAGAAGGGAGAAAACATGGAAATTATTTTTAGTAGTCCCAAGCAACACATAGGATAATGCCTTTAACACTTGTCTCGAGTTTCTTTGTTTGTTTGGAGTCAGGGATTCATAGCCCAGGCTGACTTGGAAGATGCTGCATCTCTCAGGGTGGCCTGAACTTCCAGTCCTGGGGTCTCCATGTCCCGTGTGCTGAGACAACAGGGGCAGTACACTACATCCACGTGTAGCACTAAGCACACTAAGTTCTGTCTCTAACAAGCCACTCAAGAAAACAAAACACTCTTTGTTCACCAAACTTACACCTTTAAAGAGCACACACAAATGGTAGGAAAACTGAAGTAAGGCAGATTTTGGATATTCTGAGAGGGACAGGACCTTCTAGGAGGCTCCCTGCTAAACTCATGCAATAATAGTCCCTTCATTGGTGTTGAGATCTGCAACTGTACTTGCTACATAGAACATGTTTATTTATTTCTTTAAAAGAGTCTGATTGTCTTGAGCTCTCTTTGATGTACAATTCCATTGCACTCCCCTGCTATTGGCCAGAGAATCTACATATAGTCCCCATGGCCTCTCTCAGAACCTTCTCCAATCCTGCTCCTAACAAGACAATTGGACAAAAGAATCACGCGGTAAACTCTAATGGTCTCTGGAATACTAAAAAAAATTTTTTTAGAACAACAACAACAACAAAAAGAGTCTTTAAGTAGCTTTCGTGCCATTAACAAAATTGTGAAATTTGTGAGTAATGTTAGACAAAAATGTCTTTTTATATTGGTTAGCTCGGCAGGCTCTAATTCGTCATGTCCCCAGTGGAACTTTAACTTAATTATAAAACAAAATCTATAGCTGCAGCCCAGGCCTGGGGGTAGAGTCTGAACTACTAATCAACTTTAATTCCCTGGGCCCAATTTAATTATAAAACAACATTTGGTGCAGCTGCTAAACACTTACCAGGTGACCACACGATGATACTGGAGTAATATTTACAGACCTCTGGTTTTTGCTTTTATGATATCAGCACAGCTAGGGCTCAGTCAAATAAAGATCTGACTGGCTTTTGGATTAATACACAAAAGAATTTTCTTGATGGCTTACACCTCTGTATCTGAGCCAGTTAAAGTATTAAGTTGTGCTTTAACGAATTAGTGTTGTGTAAGTGTACAGGAGGTAATTTCCATGATGGATGAGACGTCCTAATAAAGGACAGTAATAACAAAAGGATAATATATGCATATTTGTTATATTATATTCATCAGTGAAACATGAGTTATCAGTTTTCTTGTTGGTTGTAGCAAACATTACTTTGCAATACAGATGGACATACGTACCATATCTCTGTTTATATTTGTGTTTACCATATCTCTGTTTATATTTTAGTGTTTCATGAAAAATTGAAGAGGAGGTAATTATTTGTGTTACTAAATAATTTTTAAGTAACAAAATTAAAATTACTAATATTCTTTAAATAGCTGGATCCTATTGTTTCTGTAAAATATTTTCAATTTGCATAAAATCCATGATCATTGCACTGAGCTAGATAGAATGTTTTGTTAGATATGATAGAGGCAGGAATTTCATGAAAAATATGCTGTTTTTTCATCCTTTTGATTTACTGGATATACATTTCACCATACTTGGTACTCTAATGCCGCCCTATGCCTTTCAAAGGAAAAGAAGAAGAATTCGAATTGAGAAAAGAACATAAGAAGCAGTATCAGTGAGAAAATGAAGTATCATCCCCATTGACTTTCAATAACTTAGAATGCAGAGTCCTTAATTAAGATTAGGATTTCAAATTTGCAGTCTCAGACATATACAAGAGAAAGATACTGTCTCTCTCTTTTTTTTAATCAGTATGCCCAGTCTCTCAATTTCTCTTCCTTTATAGTAGAACAGAGAAAACCTAAAGAGAGGATGTATCATAGTTCATTATACATTTATGGAATACAGCAGAGTACATGGAATTTATCATAATGATCTGGGCAGAAATCCCCTCTTCTTTGTTTCACTGTCAGCCACTTGCTCAGAGTCCACCTGAGGCCGTCCCTCATGGCTACTGCTGACCCTGGACAAAGACAATGCTGTAGGCTTCAAAGTAAAAAGGCTAATTTCCCAGTGATCACAGTGTCTGTCAGTCTCTCACCCTGGAGAAGATCTTACTATACTACTTGGCAGTGGCTGAGCCACAGGAGGAACAATTCTGCTTACTGGAAGAAAATAGGATGGGAAGAATTATGATGGCTGCCAGATGTCCCAGTGCCCCCGAGGGTGTACCTGGATGCTTCTGCACATACTGCAAACAGTATAAGCTGTCAAACCATAGGGCTCTGGGGTTTAGCACTCACAGTTCTGTGAAATGCAGAGTCATAGGATTCAAGAGCTAGAAAGACCCTTGGAGATGATCTGTCTGGAGAGTTTACGCTGTGTGTCAGGGAGTCCCATCTGTGTCTAAAGTGTGACTCTGGGATTGCTGAGTAGAGGGGCTATCTCCAATAAGTAGAAACACTCTTCATTAGAATGCCAAAGTCTATGTCAGAGATTACATCAAAACTGAATATTTTACCAGACAAAAACTAATTATAGGGCTGGAGAGATGGCTCAACAGTTAAGGCACTTGCCTCCAGTGCTTAAGGCTCTGGGTTCAATTCCCCAGGACCCACATAAGCCAGACCCACAAGTTGGTGGCTCTGGTTCTCTCTCTCTCTCTCTCTCTCTCTCTCTCTCTCTCTCTCTGTCTGCTTGAAAATGAATAAATAAAATATTTAAAAAAACTAATTATAAGAGTTTAAGGAAATTACTGTGGTTGGCAAAAGAACCTAGTAAACAAGCTCAAATAAAATTCCTAGAAGGGAGGCCACTAGAGATGAGGGAAGGCTGATCAGACATTGCTGGCCTGTGACTAGACCCATGGCTTGGCACTCTGGAAATTAAATAATATCATAATGACACACACAGCTCAGAGACAAAAGACACTAGAGATGTGTCAATCAATCCTTATAACCTTTGCTGATTTCCATTTTTTCTTGTGCCAAACAAATAAAATAATATCACTTAGAAAAGTCATCTTTCCTTGATGTTTTAAAATTTGATATTTAAAACATTCTTCCACTGATGATGGTTTAACTTGCTCCACATCACCTATTTTCAAATTTAAATATATTCTATTGACAGTGAAATGGATTAATAAAATGTTATATACAGTATAATTTTGAGTCTTAAAGAGGAATAATATTATATTGTTCTTGTTTTTCATGAAAATTGACACAAGTGATGATAATCATATTGAAAAACTCATCAGTTTCAGAAAGGCCAATAGCACATATATATATGCTGATTTGTGTGTGGATTGTAGCTTTTATACAGATCCATAAAGCCTGTATGTACATATGACCTAAAAGTTAAAGAGATATTGTCTAGGAAAATAAAGGAGTCTTAACAGAAGGGGAGATGAGAAAGGGGAGATAAGGGATAACCTACTCAAAGTATATTACAAACTTGTATGTAAATGTCATGAAACCCAATACCATGAACAGTGACTATACAACTAACATCTAATTAATAAAAAACCCAAACTGAGTAAAATAATTCTGTGATAGTTAATGGAATCTGCAAGGCCAGAAAGAGGAAGGGTGTGAGAGAAAGACAGAGAGAGAAAGAGAGAGAGAGAGAGAGAGAGAGAGAGAGAGAGAGAGAGAGATATTGAGTTTTTGTAAACAATCAAGTCCTAACTAGAGAAGACACAAGATTTTAACACAAGGTAAAAATGCATCCCCAAGACTGAGTGTTTTCATTCTACTGTAAATAAGGCATCTGTCTTACCGTCACTGTTGATACACACAACTTCTTGAACTTGAGTGCCTGGACCACAGACCTTTCCATTATCTGGTTCACAGTCTCCAAGTCTCACTGCTTTCCACTCATAGCAAGACGGCTCTTCACAGGGAATGGCTTCCAGTAAGTGTGGGCAGTTTCCAGTGCCCCCAGAGCCTCCAGTGGGCTCATTGATAATGCGTCGCTTCCTCAGTTTAAAGCCTGAGGCATTGGGGAAAGAAAGCATTTATTATAAACATTAGAGATAGGAAAACCAATATCTGAGAAGTTTTATGATTCCAAAGAAATGGTCTCTTTGAGCCTGAACTGAATTTTGAGCCAAAAATCTGAATTCAGGACATAAACCATCTGAGTTCCTATGTGGAGAATTCAAAGTTATGCTCCAGGCTTTAACAACACCTAAATGTGTCTTAGCTGAGAATATAAAACACAATGAATAGGTCTCTTTGGTTGCTGAGAACACACTGAAACTATTAGAAGGCTGCTCTTTGATCCAAAACAGGACAATACTTACAATTATGACAGTATGTGAAAACCAGTCCTCAGGAAAAGAAAAAAAAAACACTATTTTTATTCTATCTTTCTAGCCATATTATTTTCATATAAATATAATAAATTTTTATCTTCAAAGTAATAAGAAGCTCTTTTCAATGGGCATTAGCCATGTTTCAGGCATTGAATTACTTATAACCTATAACACTGATTCTTCAGAGACAATCTTGCTGGCACCTCCCATTACACACCTTTACAGACAACTGTTACATGAACTAACATAAACAGTAAGGGATGGTATGACAACAAAGCCTAGGTTAACCATTGCACTATAGGCTGACTATTTTTTGAAAATTCTACCAAAGGTGATTTGTCAGATATATTCAAAGGTCTTAAAGGTAACAAAATCATTTCAGATATAATAAAGGTATTAATAAAAATTGTACCAGGGACCATTATGTTTTGTAAATACTCTTTTAAAATATACCCCATAAAAATTATTAAAGCTTATGTATAAGAAATATCTTACATACATATATTATAAAACTATGACTATATGCTAATAAATATTATTAAAGACATGGTTGTTAATTTTCTTAAAATTACATCCATAGAGTTATTACATTAAAAAATATCTGCTATTTCCTATTACAAAGGATATTTCCTATTAATTCTTCTGATACAGGATTACTTGTAATTTGATAAATAGTTACGTAAATTTGGTATAATTTCTCTTAATCCTATAAAGGATGAGGAACTAAATTCCATAGATAAATACATGTTGAATGCCAGTTCTATAAAAGTCAACTATATGTGCTGGTTCTCAATCATGGACTAAACAATAAAAGAAAAACAAAATGTTGATGTACTCAATCTGATTTTGTCTCCAAAGCAGAGTTCTTTTGGAAACAGACCCAGAAACAACCATGTTTCCCAGTGCTTTCTCATAAACCATTCTGGCCCTCTGGTTAATGACAAATGTAAGGGAAATCATAACACAATGAGATCTATATCATCTTTTTGATACTAAATTCCATGATCATTTGTGTAAACTGAGTCAAAAGGGAAAGACATAAGATTTTTCTCATCTATTTCTCAATGGTTAGAGACATTGACTACTGTAAATGCTATATGTTTTCTACTTTGCTAATAAAACATAGTAAAGGGGGTAAAGAATACCCTAAACATGTTTCTAAGTTAAAAAGTTTCTAAGTCAGAGATCAGACTGTTCAATGGTTAGAGGTAATTATCAATGGTTATGCTCATTTGGTATTCTTGGGGGGCAGGATCTACTCCTAGAATTTTAATAAAAGCTCTAATTATTGGGCTGAGCATGATGGCAGACTAGCAGCAGCCTCACCAGGACTCTCTCTGTAAAGGTTTGATTTTCCAGCTGGGATCCAAACCCTGACCCAGCTGGCCCTGAACCCAAGCCCACCCTCTCCCCAGCTCCAGAACCAGCTGGGACAGGATTCCACAGTGGTTTTCTGCTCCACAGAGAAACAGCGAGCCTTCCTTCCCCCACCCCAAGCTCCGGCCATTGTCATTGTCTCTTCCCAGGCACACCCCAGCCCTTGCTGGCTGAGCACTTTTCCCTCCCAGGGCCCCCTCCCTCCAGCACCCAATTCTTGGGTGCACTTCTCCCCGAGACCCATCCACATACACAGGTAGACGTGCTCCTTGGGCAAACTGACCTAGCTCGGTTCAGGAAGCCCACTCCTGACCTCAGCTGCTGGGTGGGGTCAGGTCTCAGACACCTGAGAACCTCTGCCAGTGCTGGGAGGGCAGAGGCCCTGCCAGGAGGGCACAGGCGGATTCAGCTGGCACCAGGGACCATGCACCACTGACAGGAGGACACAGTCAGGTGGGAAAACACTGGGCTGTATAGTTCCGGGTGCTGGGGCTCTTTCTACTGCTGCATACCAACTGGGGACAGGGGCCTCTGTGGTGGCTCTAATACTAAACAGTCACATACAGAGGGATCCAGACAGGTAAATATCTAAGCCTCTCTGGGGACAGAACACCACAACAGGAAAGATCTCTGTTTAAGATCAAACCTGGTGATCTTTCCACTGGAAGCAAAGCGGGCTGAACTGCATTCCCCAGGGTGCCTGAGTCCCACTCCCCTACCTGGACATGGGCAAAAACCAACAAAAAACCCCACAGAAATCAAAGACAGAACTCCCCAACTCAGGGCCCCTAGTCCCATTATGGAACAGGAAAGTGGCAAGTAAATGGAGACAACAAATATACAACCCCAAAGAGTGAATAATATGACTCCTTACCACAACTGCAATGCAAACATGAAGCAGTTAATGGCTGATATGGAAACTATGAAGAAAGACATGATTGAGATGAAGCTCACCAACACAAGCATAGACTCCAGACTGAATTTAATGGAGAGAAATATGAATGAATTCAGAAACACATTAAGTGAATTAAAGGTGAACAAACTATGGGAGGAGCTAGACAATTAATTGATTAAATTTGATGAGGACTTAAGAAAACTTAAAAATGATTTTCAGGAATCCCTAGCAAAAAATAAACAATTTTAAGACATGCTTATCCATTATCTTTGCAGCTGTGTTGCCATGCCCCTTTCTCAGGACAACATGCTTCCCTACTATAAATTATCCTCTCTGTCTTATCTTCAAGGACTTCTTTCAGCTAGGTTCTCTGAGATACTTTGGCTGTTGAGAAAGAAAAAGTTTAGCCTCCCTGAAGTTAACTCTTTCAGCAGCCTTACTGATTTCAGTTTTCTTTCCCCTCACAACTTGTAGTAATTAACCCCTTTTCTGCTGCATTGGCATTTTCTCCTCTGGATGGCCTGTGTTTTATTATGGTCAAGGAGAAAAATAACTTACAGTCAGAGAGATTCCAGGCAAAATCAAGATATGGTCAGATCATACATAACTATGTTACAAAGTAGTTTCTAACTCCAAGACAGAGTACAACTATTCTTTTACTTATAAAACCATCTAAACTGACCACTGCTGTGAGCTGGAACTGATCACTTCAGTTACAGTTTCTGGCTCAGTAACTCCTAACTCTCTAATCCTAGCTATGTTAATCTGCCCACAGTTTAAAGTTTATATAAACAGGTGCAGCCATTAGGCTTGCCTAAGATGTATATTAAAGTAAAAACAGGTCTTGCCATACAACTGTTCACTGCAACTGTCTCCCAAGAGTTCTTCCTCACTTATTCACAAGACTCTGCCCAACCAGCTCTGTGGTAAACAGGGGGTTGATGTGGAGTGATCCCCGAAGTAATTCACGGACCCACACTCCATGTTATCTAAATTACCAAGCATCTTGCCTATATACTTCCATTTTAACCCTTTGGCACTGTAACCATAGTATGCTTATTCATCCTTTGAAATCAATACCTTTGCCATTCTGGAAAATATCACAAATGAATAAGCACAAGAAACACAAAACATCAATATAAGAACAATTTCAGATATGACTTTACTGATGTTATCGTGACATACCTTTCTTGCCTTGCTGGTCATTACAGTTTTCATAAGTACAAGGTCCCCAGGCTGACCAAGGTGAAACGTCACATTCAACTGGACAAGGAATGTGGCACAGCTGTGTGGTGTTAGGAACAGGGCCACTGCATAATTTGGAGTCCACTGGTTTTGAGGCTATTTGGAGAAAAAAATACAGATAGCTCATAAGATGTAAACCAAAAGTAGATATTATGGTCAACAATATGATTTTGTGGGGGCTATAGAGAGAAGGGAAATGCTTAAAGATGTGCTACCAAGACATTATCCAAAGCTTCACAACTACATCCTGAGAATGACCAGGAAATTGATTGTGTGTGTGTGTGTGTGTGTGTGTGTGTGTGTGTGTGTGTGAGAGAGAGAGAGAGAGAGAGAGAGAGAGAGAGAGAGAGAGAGAGAGAGAGAGAGAGAGAGAGGAAGCAAAAGAAAACAGGACTACAAAATGTTTAGTTATCTGAATTGAGACTGAATGGCTTATAAAGTTACTAAGGAAAATGTGACTTTCCAATTAGTAAACTTACCCTACAGTTGAAATTTAAATTCTATGCCTCTGCTATGAAGAACTGAATTGGGTAGACAAGGCAACATAACTTTAACAATCATGGGAAAATATCCAATGAGTAGTTTCTGGTGGATTAAACTCTTGTCCATTTTGGTTCTCAGGTTTGAGAGGTGCTACATGAATATAGGGAAAGAACTCCAATGGGATTGTCCTCTACCTCTAGCATCATGACTCAGTCAGTAATTTCCAGAAATTTTGCACATTGTATTAACTGCATGCATGGCCCAAATGAAAGATCTTCTTAGGAGTCTAATTTATTATTATATGTACTCAGAAGTTGACTATGAACCATGGGTAAATATTGCTTGTCCATGCTCTTTTTATGTTTGATAATATAGATTATCTCTTTTTTTATGGATATATACTTGATAGTTAATATCAAATTTTATCCATATTATAAATGTATAATTGGTTAAAATAACTGAGAGAGGAAGATATATAAAGGTATGTGGATAGCAGAAGAAAATTAGCTATATGTTTATGATATACCATTTGTCTATCTATCCGTCTGTTTTCCTTTCTATCATCTGTCAATATTTATCTATCATCCATTAACTAGCTCCTTTACTTGTTGCAAAAACTATGAACTCATGCATTTCCTTGTGGTTTTTAAATCAAAGTCAATATAACTGACAATTTAGAGAGCTGACAACCAAGACTTACAGAATAAAATAATTGAGTAAAAGGCTCTTAGGTATTTCTTATTTTCCTAATGGAAATATCATCAATTTCTAATTCTCTGAGATTGTATCTGGGATCTCAGAGAGAAATACAAATATGTTAAGCTATATATGCTAATTTAAGTGATATATATATACATATATATATATATTAGATGTTTAGTTTTCTAACTGCTATACTGCTATACTTTCAATTTTGAAAACTATTTTGGAGATTTTATTTTTTTCCTACAAGAAGTGTTTGTCTTCCCTCTATATTACCCTTTGTATTTAATAAATGCCAAGCCACCCTTAAATTACTTAGCATGCAGCAGAATCACCAGTCTTACTCAAGTTTAGAAGGATTATTGCTATGTGTATTATAGCATACACCAACACCAAAATGATTAATTTCATTGTTCTCTCACAGTGAAAGTATTTGAAACACTACTAACAGAAAACACAAAACTAAATTCGTTACTTTCTCTTAATATAAAAAATAACCCTAGACATAATGATGCATATTTACCATAAATTAAATTCTTTCTATGATCTTCATGGGCAGCAGAGTCTATAATATGAAGCTAAATTCACTGAAAATTAACTTGGTGCTTTTACTTTCATTACTCTCACTGTGGAATCTTTATCCTTTAGAGATTTTATGGAATAGAGATATGCGAAGTTCCTCTTTTCCCTTGAAATTTATTTAAAATCACTTGAAACCTTGGCACTATTGCATTGCTTTAGAAATAATACTTTCTATAAAGTGAAATCTACCAAGCATATAGTTTTGAGAAAAATTAGTCACAAGTAATTTATTATAAATATAAGGCTTTAGAAGAGAAAGCTATCTTTATTAAGCAAGTAGCTTGAAACATTGCACTTGAACTCTCTGCTTCTAATTTTCATAAATTTAATTTTAGCTTTTAATGTATTATAAGTAAATGGAATAGAATAGCAAGATCTTGGGCTGCTAGACGCGGAAATGAAAACAGGAGTAAGGAATTACTGTTAAAGCAAAATACCCTTGTGGCTCACTCAGCTTCTTGGCCAAATGAGTCAACCCTGAGTTACAATAAATCTTGACAGTTGATGGTGTTTAATAGATGTCCTTTTCATTAATCAAAGGAGAGGGAGAGGAAGTCTAAATGAGTACACTTCTAGTCCTTGTTGATTTTTCTTACAGGTTTTCTTATAAATAGATTATGTATTGTGGTAGCTTGAATGGATGTCCCTTGGTAGATTCAGGAGTTTTATCAAAAGCTTTTCTCCAGCTGCTTGGCTGGAGGAGGTGTCACTATAGCCAACTCTTAGGGTCCAGCACTAAGGTGTTACTGGGGATAGATCTGGAATTATAGCTTTATGGTAACTCTGAGGATGTAGACTTTCATAAATACAGGGAAAACCATCTTGGATTTTGTCATTAAGCATATTTCCTGAAGGTTTTGGATTTTCCATTATATCTATGCATGTGTGTGTGTGTGTGTGTGTGTGAGTGTGAGTGTGCGCGCGCGTGTGTGTGTGTGTAATTTGAAGATGCTCTTTACCAAGTTTACCAAGCTTCCCACTTTATGTATATTGTTTCCTGAAAATCTTGATTGTGAAGAGGTGTGCCTTTTGCCAGATGCATTCTCTGCATTTGTTGACAGAAGTAATTTTGCTTTTTTAGAAAGTCAATATAAAAGTGTACTTTGAAAGTTCTTCTAATAGTGAACCAACCAAGCATCCCTGAATGAATTTTACCTGGTGTCATGGTTTGATCCAGGTGTCCCCCACAAACAAATGTGTTCTGAATGATTGATTCCCAGCCGATGGCAGTTTGGGTATTAGAACTTTGCTGGAGCTATGTTGTTGGGTGGGGGACTTATGGGGGTTATAAGCCAGCTTCCCCTTGCCAGTGTTTGGCACATCTTCTTGCTGATGCATTCAGTGCTGTGGCTCATGCCATCGTTTTCCCTGACATGATGAAGTCTCCCTTTGAGTCTGTAAGCCAAATAAACCCATTCCTCCACAAGCTGCTTTTGCTTCAGTTCTTTCTGCGAAGCAATAAAGTTGACTACAACACCTGGTCTTAGACTTTCTTTTTATATACTGCTGATTTTGATTTGTTAATATGTTATAAAGAATTTTTCTATGTATGAAGTGAGTTCTCTCTGAAATTTTCCTTTCTTTGAACTGTTTATTTTGTTTATGCTCCTATTTTCTGGATATTAATGATATATTTTATACTGGGTTAGCTGCGGTTGGCTGTATTTTTTAAAATTGTCATGTTTAATTCCTTTCATATAGTGTTCCACCAAAAAGTATGATGGTTAGTGTCTAATTATTTGGAGATTTTACTCTTTCCTTTTTTTGTGACAGTTCAAATTTGATTTCATCGTGTTCAGATAACACCCAGTAAAATTCAATTCTCAATGTTTTTTGGTTTGTTTTATTACATAGTGACATGGATTATTCCACAGGCATTTAAAATGATATATTCTGTGGTTTTAGGCCAGAGTAAGGTCTATGGTGTCGGATCTGTAAATGTGTCTTAGACACTGTTGATAGGTGGAGTAGTTATGTTCTTCTGTATCCTTCTTTGACTAGTTTGACTATATTGGGAGAGGAGTATTGAGGCTGAGTATATGTGTGGATTTTTCTATTTCTCTATCCAGTTCTTACCTTTTGTTACTGTATTCTTCAGTCTGTTACAGAGTACATAACACATTTATGGTCCCCATGACTTTTTGTAGATTTTTTTATTGTTACTATATGTCATTCTCTATTACAATTGGCTTTGTTCTTATGACTAATTTATCTGACATTAACCTATCTAGCCATTCTTTACTATGAATGATAGTTTATCATATATTGCTTTTCATTCTTTTGTTTGACCCTGCAAATGACACAAGATAAGTGAGCTTCTTATAGAATGTCAGGTCACATTTTTCCTTCTAATTAAATGTGTTCTCATTGACATATACTGTGTGCATTTAATGGGATTATTGCTATGCTAGTTAGAGCTTATGACTTCTGCCATTTTAACCAGTCTGGAGATTACTGAAACATAATTTAGCTTTCTTTTAATCTTTAAATTAATTTTTATTCAATATATTTATGTTTGACAATTTCATATGTGTGTTCAATTTCTTTTGATATGACTTACTCCAACTACCCTCTTACTTCCCACATTTCTGCCACTAAAACCACTCTTCTACCCATTAGATCCACCAAATTTCTTTTATCTATAGTATTTTTAAGTATCCCCTCTCTCCCTCTTTTTCTTTCTCTTCCCCTGTCCCCACAGACACTATCCCTCCCACTCCCACTCTGGGAATCAAACCTAGGGCTTTGCAAATTTCAAACCAGTAATCTACCACATTGCCACATTTCCAGTCCACAAGACATTTTTGAATATCTCATCTAGTGTTTTTCTGAAAGCAGAAGATTATATGTTATTCTGTTAGATAAGCATTTTCAATTATACAACTGGGATCACAAGAAAAGAAAATAATCAAAGGATTTTACAAAGTCCCTAAATTGAATCCACTTCATCATCACACAATGGTTTTAAATCTGACCCCTACTCTAGTACATTTTTTGGCCCAAGTAACAAGATTTTCCACTTTTAATGCCTAGTGGGAAGTCTAGAATTGCATACCCAGAAATGGGCACACCAGGGCCTCCAGCCACTGCAAACAAATTACAGATGCATGTGCCACCTTGTACATCTGGGCACTGGGGAATTGAACTCAGGTGGTTAGGTTTTGCAGGCAAGTGCTTTAACTGCTGATCCATCTCTCCAGCCCTGAAACTTTTATTTCTAATATAAAAAAGTGAATATAGAAAGTATAGGCTAATAGTCCAGATTGAGATAATCAGAGACATTCATGAAAGTTGACACTGAGGAATGTGGCAGGCAAAATAACGTTCCCCCTAAGATTCTATGCCTTAATCCTTAGAACCTGGAAATATGTTATGTGTGCCAAAAGTCCCTTCAGACATTATTAGTGGTTTAGATCTTGGAACAAGAATTAAGAATTAAAACCTGGATTATGCAGGTGGGTCCAACATTAATGTCTAAATCCTTAAAAGCAGAGGAACTTTTCCATTATGGCCACAAAGATAGGCCAGTGGTAAAAGGCAGAAAGGGCTAAATAGGGAAAGTAGGTTTATTTGATGGCTTTGGAGAATGTGGCCAGGACACAAGGTACATATTGGGCCTGAGAAAGCTTCAAATGGTCCCTAGATGATCTCTCACAGTCAAGTCGTGATCACAATACTCCTTCTGGACACACTGGCTCTGTGATACCCAACATAGGCAAGGAATCAAGTTATTCCATAGAGCCCAAGGACCTGCCAAATCCTTATTTTTAGCTGGAGGAGATACATGTTGCTATTGCAAACTATGCTCTAAGCTTAGGTGTCAGGTTGTGGTAGTTATAGCAGCAGTAAGAAAAAGTATCACAGAGATACAACTGGTAAGCCAGAACTAAAATACAAGACCACATCCTATATAAGCTGGTGGAGAAAGACTGCAGTATAATATTACTAGCCTGTAGGAAGGTAGATATACTAATTATACACCAACTCCATATGGGTCTGCAACTTTAAGTTCTATAGCAAGATAAGGAATATATAACTTTACAAAAATTATATTGTAAATTCAAGAAAGGAGAAACATAGACATAGAAAAGTGGAACTAAAGAATGCAAGGATGTAATAAAATGATGTGGTGAGGGCCAATAACTAAGCATAACCACTGAAAGATAGGTGGCCAGACAACTTTGGAAAATAATTTGGAATGATCTTGCATGATGAACAAGATGTCATGTTTGTAGATTTATGCCCTACAAACATCAGACATTTCCATCTGAAGATATTTATAAGTATTGTTATTGCAGAATTGTTTATAATAGCAAGGATTTATTACTCTGCAACACATTCAAAAATTGTTTTGTTATAGTTTCTAATAAACAGAGAATGTATACAGCATTCAGGCATTCATTGTTGCATTGACTTTCATGCTGTCAAGGATTACTAAAGCAATTGTCTCAACTACAGGTGTGTTTCTGGAGCTCTGGCTGAAGAGCATTGACAAGTCCAATATACAAGGAAAATCAAAGAGGGCTGGGGACATATTTCAGATGATAGTTCTCAAGCATGAATTCCATCACCATATCCACAGAAGTGCCAGGTGTAACGGTGCATGCCTGTAACCCCAGTGTTGGAGAGTGGGAGATAGGCAAGTTCCTGAAGCTTGCAGGACAGCTCATCAGCCTAAATGGTGAGCTCCAAGCCAGGGGATCTGTCTCAAAAAGATGTGGATGGTGTCCCTAAGGCTAACCACTGAGGTTTTCTTCTTTCCTCCATATGCATGTGAACAGGCATGCATGCACAATTGCACACACACATATCCACACACATATGAACACACATATATACAGGCTCAACACACACACACACACAGAAAAGGGAAAATAAAGGAAAGAATTATAGTCATAAATGAGAAGGGATTCCCCTTTTGAGTAGAATCGGATGTGACATAATTAATGCTTATTTGTATTTACTATGTGACCAGCAATGATAGTGTTTTGAGTACTTAACAAATGTTAATATAATTATAATGAATCCCGTGGAGTAGGTATTTTAATTATCTCTCTTTGGGGGTGGGAATAATTTTCTCTAGATAGAGAAACTAGGTATGAGAAGGTCAAGTGACTCACCCCGAATCTAAACAGATCCACATTATTGATGCACACCCTGACAGATAGTTGGGCTCCCTCATCTTGTGGGCTTCTCTAATTACTGTTCCATGTGATCTGGATGGAATATCTCCAAGGTAACATGAGTAAGTTTCAATAATATGCAATTGCCTATGCAGATACACAAACACATACACGCCTATATTTTAAAAAGTGACTAAAAATAAAACGAATATGGATAACTAATATAGTGTACGTCCTATTAAGATGTCAAACTTAAATCTTTCAGGACTAGCAATGAAAATTATTTTGAGTTTTCTGAGTGCTATGTTCTAGTTGTGAGTGGAAACAAGGTTTTCCTTGACTAGATATTAAAAATTCAATTAAATTACTATATTGAATTACTAAATTCATTTAGATTACTATAGCAATTATAATTAGATGTTCTTCAACTATACTGGCAATAGTAAGCACCTATATTGTTTTTAATAAATTATTTTGATCTCCATAGTAACCTCATGAAGTAGGTAGTTTCAAAATCTTATAAAAGCTAAAGCAACTACGGTAGCAAAGATAATGGGCTTTGCCCAAGGTCACCTTGCTAATTAGCAGTAGTTTGGGATTTGATTTGACTACTATGCTATACTGTGGCATGATCATTAGCAGAAGCCTTGTTCTTTCCCAAGTTTCCATGTAACTCACAGAACACACAATAGAAAGAACGGTTTGACTAGAACAACATCATATACTTTAAAAGTCTATTTGATTATTATTGTGTTAGTATGGAGGCAAGCGCTTAGAGTGCTATCCATCTGGAAAATAAATCTGTAATATTTTAATTAAAACAGTTTCAATTCTTATTCATTTTTATATTTAGTTTTTGAAAAACAAATAAGTTTTGTCCTAAAGCCTCCAAATATATCATATATATTTATTTTCATCATAATCAAATATATATAGAGAGAGGTCTTCATGATATTTTAAATCAGAAATCTTAGTATCAATCTGTTTCAGACTTATTTGCATAATGTGACATTTTCTATACTTATTTGAAAACCATATTAGAATTAAAAAGTTGAGATAAATGCTGGTTATCACAGCAACTGAGAATTTTAGAATTTCAAAACTTGTTATTGTATTTGATTTCTATTATGTTCTGGAATTACCATTTCATTTCCTTAAACAAGCTTATTTCATTGCTAATTCACAATTATGAGTAAATTATTTCGGGCTTAAATCTTAATTTCTGCTTAGGAACTAACTGCATTTATTATTATTTGTAAGGGAAATTCACAATTAAAGAAATTCTGAAGACATAAATTAAAATCAATTACAGATGGCTAGCATTACCTACATGTTCCTTTTTCTCAGTTGGTTAGATAACTGTTACATGGTTATTCCTTGCCAAGCCAGCCATTGGGGTGGGTACCACATGCCAAAGGGTTTTGTAGAGCCAGTTGCTCTTATTTTTTCTTCACTTGCCTCTTGTTTTGTTTTTAATTAATGCCAAGTGCCTAGCAGTGATTTACAGTGTACTTGAGCCAAGCAGGTCTAGTCTGAGCAAGCTTCTACAGATAGTCGATTTGGTACCTGTGTATATGTCTAAACAAGAGTCACTACAATTCACACTGAAGAATTATAAATGTAGGAAAAGTTGATCCTGAAAATTAATCAAATACTATGTGTACCAAGGATTGCTTAAAGCTTTTGGATGTTTTGCTAATTTTTCTCATAGAAATGTCTTTGTTATTTCTTTTTTATCCTAATGGGTAAAATGCGAACTAAAAATTTTCATACTTTTAAAAACAATGCAGCATAATGTTTTCTTATACCACTTCTTGATCAACTTTGAAAGTACATCTCAAATAACAATTTCAAATTAAATTTCGGTATTTAAAGTGCTACAAAGCTCACTGTCATTCTTTTCTAACAAAAACTGCTCATATAGTCCGGCATATTGGCTCATGCCTATAATCCCAGAAGGGGCAAGCAGAGGTGTGAGTATCCTTATGAGTTCAAGGCCAGCATGGAGCAACAGAGCTAGTCTGGACTAGAATAAAATCTTTCCTCAAAAACTAAAAAAATAAAATAAACCCACAAAAAATAAAAACAAAACAAAAATCTCATATAGAAACCTTGTTCTTAATCTTTTTTTTTAACTTGTACACAAGATAGTATATATAGCTAGTTTTTCCTCATCACTGTAACAAAATATCTAAGAGAGGCAATTTAAGGGAAGTGAGATTAATTTTGGTTGTGTCTTCAAGAGTATAGCAGGGCAGGAAACCATGTTGAGTGCAGTGGCTTGTTTATAGCATGACAGATTAAAAAGCAGCAAATTACACTTAAGGCCAACCCTTCGGGATCTATGCCAACCATCAAAACCTCATTTCTTAAAGATTCCACAACCTCCCAAAATAGCCTTACAAGTTCAAAGAAATAAACCGATTAGGACCAACCCACATTAAAACCATAACAGGAACACACATAAGTAGTGCCTGAATCCATTTTATATATCATAATTATCTTCAGTATCTAACAATATCCATGCAATTAATGCATTTGCTAGTCTTCCCTTCCGAGCCAGCCGTCATGGTGGACTACACATCACATCTTTGAACATGCTCACACTGCTTTGATAACCTCTTGAATTATATTAGGATCATGAATCAGATATTTGTGATTTTATTTCTTTCACTCAACTATTTAGCATTAAATTTGATTTGATTTGAACTTCTATTATTTTAGGAATTAGAGTGATTATATATAGGTCTCTTGATTGCTTTTTAGTCAAGGGAAAGTTACTACAGAGTCATTCACACATGTACATATGGCTCTCCTAATATTTCCATGAAGGAATGGTATGTTCTGATTAAAATATGAACATCCTTCTTTCTGTCCTCCTTAGGACAGCATCCAGTTTTAACTTCATAGTAAGAGAGGAGACAGAGGGTAGGAGGAGCTAGCATATCAAATCTAGCAATTGCTTAGGTGTCCTGGGGTCACGGGTATGTCACCAAACAGCAAGTCACAGCACTACACAAGAGAGGAACAGATTTCCACGACAGCCATCTCTTTCATAAGGGAACACGCCCGCCTCTCATGCTGTGGTATCAGACTGCTGCCTGTCAGCAGTCGGGAGGGCATCTGAGTTGGCTCTGTGAGTGCCCTTGGCCTTGGCCTTCACTGCTGAGTTGGAGTGCCATAGGAGTCCTGCTTCTCTCCCAGGAGTTGTTCCCTAGCATGATGCCTCCCAACGCCTTCACTCTCTGTCATTATCATCTGAGAAAAAAGCTCCTCTGAGGTCCAGACTCTGAATGGGCTTTTATGTCACTTTGAGGACTGGTGTGGTGTTTTGCCTGGAGGTTGATTCCACTGGTCATGTTTGGGAATGCAAGAGGAGGTCCAGATGCAAAGCCATATTGCCCGGAAACTTACCAGGCTTATGTTCTGACTCAAAAATAAACTGTGCCAACTTTACCAGTACTTACAGAAACAAATAAATGCTAGATAATTTCTCTCACTGACCCGATTTCAAATAATAGCACTTGAGTCATGTGAAATTGTTCAAAATACACATCTCCATGGTAATGCCCATCATTGTTAGAATTTCAGTCTCACAATTTGGTCAGCAGCTTGGTGAGGCCCCCAGCTCCTATTCCACACATGCACCATCTGCCACTGTGTTGCAAATACGTTTTTTTTTTTTTCCTTCTGAAACAGGACACATTGTGGGATAGCTTGCATAAACACCTCCCACTGACTTCTTTGAACACTCTTTTATTGACTCAAATTCCCACCTAAAACGTCCCTAACTAGGGAAAAGGTGTTAGTAGACACTGTAAATTAAAATAATCAGCTGTGATCATACATGTCACACACACTGTAATGAGAGGGAAGTGAGGCACTTTGAATTGGAATGAAGTACAACCTTCTGAAAGTGAGTGCTGAGAAAGAATTTGAGTGTCTCAGATAAGATCAGCATGAGCCACATACTTGTTGAGTTATTCTGGTGCAAATATTCAGATGAAGAAATGCATCCATCTGCTAGGGCTGCCATAAGAAAGTTCCATGGAAGAGGGGGCTTAGAAAACAATGACAGCCTGGCTTTGGATTTAAAATGATACTCGAGGGTAGAGAGTCAGTAGTGGAGGGGGAAGGATGAGCGGATCCCTGCCAGGTTGTTGATCTAATAAAATGGCTAGAAACAATAGCTCAGAAAATGGAGAAGTATTGAAGGTAGATTCAGGAGAATTTCCTGAGAAACTACTGAGATTAATAAGAGAGAAATCGAGAGTTGCTCCAAACATTTTGCTCCAAATAACTGTAATGCATAGACTCTCCATTCTCTGCATTGTTTCCCCCTTGCTTCCGAGTCTCTGAACTGTAAAAGGCCCATGTTCTCATCTCACCTTGAATAGATCAAAGATCTTTGCTCTAGACCACATGCTCTGAAATCCCACTCCTTTCTTGCCCTGCTCTACCCCAGTCCCTTAGTACCTCCCATCTGAATTGGCAGATCTGGATTAAAATTCTGGGGTTTGCATTTAAACAATATGCTTTGTCATTCTTTCAGGTGTCTCCTTCATAAGGTTGTAGCATGAAGGGTAATAATGTCCACCCCACTCATGATTAGGGCCATCGAATCCTGCAAACACAGCAGTGAGTAAACTCTCCTGTTTCTTAAAAAGAAACATCAAAAAGTAAACATCCAATGTTGTTGAGACCAAATCATTGGGAACATCATCATGTAGCACGACAGCTCTTGTGAATGGGAACATACAACCATTTTCTGAGTTTGTGAAGCACAACTGTGATTTTCAAAATCCATGCTCAAGTTTATTACACTGACATGTCGTTTTTTAGTTCCTATAACAATTACTTAGAGGGAGGGCATAGGAGTAAGGGAGGGATGTTTTAGGATAGTGGACATATAAAAACCATTTTTTAAAAAAATTAGTATTTACTCTTTTTGAATTGCCATCAGGGATAACTGAGGGAAAACCCAGGCAAAGGGACTATTAAAATACACACAGATGACAGAGGTGTGCATACTCAGATTATTCCTGAGAATTACAGTTTTGAGAACTGTTAACTCAATTTAACTTCAAGAAGCCTCCCAGCTCTTTGGAACAAAAGTTCACCTGAGAGAAAACATCATGCACCTTCCAGAGCAGAGCCATGTACACTCCAGTAAGCATCGCCTGCTACTCTCTTTGCTCATAAGATTACTGATAATTATTTCTTCAATGGTATTTTGTTTTTTTCCCTTGTTTTCCTGAGTAACCTGAGTTCCTCTAGCTTATACTGTAGGCTGTCAAATGCAGATGCTTAGATGGACACTGGAATTCTGAAAAATTTGTCCTTGTAGATCTCCTGAAGGTTTGATGATCCACCCACCTCAGTTTCCCAGTTCCAGTGCTGATGCAACCTCACCTCTGGGGAAGAGAGTATAAAAGACAAACTGCTAGAGAAATGGGAAGGGCCTCCGGAGGAGGCTTCCCCAGCCAGTATTTCACTTTTATTCCTAAGGACCAGGTCCAGTTTTGTGTCTCTGGTCCTTACTTGGGAAGTAAAAGCCAATCATCCATCAGAGCTCTTCTCTCTCTCCTCCAGGTAGAAGTTTCGTTGCTCTTGGAATTCCTCAGCATCACTTGCTAAAAGAGAGCTTCTCAGTCTTGGCTCTATATTGGAGTCAGCTGGTAACAGTTTTAAACCACAGATGCCCAAATTCCTCCCTCAGACTCATTCCTGAAAATAATGTTCTAGGACAAGGCCTGAATTCCAGGATTTTTAATAGCTTCTCATCAAAATCAACAGGAAAGATTGCAAACTGCAGCTCTGTTTGGACTCTGTTACCAGACCTGTTCAACATACTCTGAATCCAACTCTTTCTGGGACTGGTCTCTTATTCTTTGCCTTCTCCCCCTCTCTCAAATCATCAAGATTTTCTTTTCTTTAAAAAAAAAAACCTCCTTATATATGTTGTATTTTCTCATTCAGTTTTGATTGGAAATTTCAATTAAAATTATTAATCTTTATTACATTATATTTCAAAGATGTTACATTTTAAATAAGCTCTGTCTTTTACAGCTGTGTTTGTTGATATTAAGCCTAACAAAGTCATTGAAAATCTCTCCCATTACCTTACCATCACTTTTATGGTTTTTTTTTTAAATTTACTTATTTATTTGAAACAGAGAAAGGGATGGAGGGAGGGAGAGAGGAGAGAGAGAAAGAGAGAGACAGAACGTGGATATGCCAGACCCTCTTGCCACTCTAAATGAATTCCAGCATGTATCACTTTGTGCATCTGACTTAGGTGGGTGCTGGGGAATTAAACTTTTGGCTTCAGGTTTTGCAAACAAGAGCCTTTAACCACACAGCCATCTCTCTAGCCCCAACATCATTTTCAATTTTCATTTTTATAATATTTTTATGCAGTATTAGTGGTTGAATTAAAAGCCTCGCAAAGGCTGGGCAAGTGCTCTAGAACTGAGGTGCAACCTTACCACCTCCCCTGTCTTATTTCCCTTCAAATGAGCTCTTGTGAAGTTGCCCAGGCAGACCTTGAACTCACTCTGTCACACCCTCTGAATTTGCAATTCTGCCTTAGCCTTCCAAGAAGCCTGCCTTATTGCAGGAATATTTTGAGTACCATATTTATAACACCATTCCATTTTCTCTGAAACTTAACAACTTTCTTCCTAATGTCTCCTATTATTGTTGTTCACTATTTTTAAGTATTTCACTTTATTTCCCTCTAGACAACAAGAATGAGAGATACTATATAAATGTGCCTAGAGATATTCATCCTTTTTTAAGACCTTCCATTTGCCCCCAAAGCAAAGGTGGATTTATGACTTCTTTGCTGAGACAGACCTCACATTATACTCTTCAGGTACTTTGTTGTGTCAGGAAAGAACCCTCAACAGAACTCAGAAGTGATGGTTCAGCTTAGCTCACAGTCCTCATTAGCCTTCTGCTGCTTACTTTCTTATGTGAAGAGTCGCTTTACATATTTACTCAAATGTTAGCTACACTTGCTTGGATGTCTCCAGTTATGTTATTTTGGCTGAAAGCAGAAGCCAAACAATATGTTTGCTTTGCTGATGATTTTAAATATTTACTTGCCAGGTTTTATTATATCTCTAAATAAGCATGTTTTAGGTTTTCTATCATTGGTTATCAGAGAAACACATTTGGGCAGAGTCAAGATTAGCTGGTTATAATATTTATTGGTATTTTGGGTTCATTACTTAGAAGATTTATTCATTTTTAAGGTAAATATTTACTGAACACTTAGTATGCATAGCCAAGTATGTGAAACATTTTTTCCCTAAGCAGCTCTAAATGGTTTGACACATCTATTTAATAGATCATATACCTTTATACCCAGACATGCAATCTGATGCAATTTTTAAACTTTTATTTGTTCTGTCATTATAACAGTGTGTGGTGAAGACACAAACATACTCGAGTATTATGGTTAGAGAAGTCTAATAAAAATATAAACTTATTTCCTGGAGGATGATTTTGAGAAAGATATATAAATGTGTGAATCAAATAAAATATAGCGATTCAAATACTATTATTCGGGCACTTTCTATCACATCACCTTGTTTTAATATTCTATATAGTGTTTATGGTTATCTGAAATTTTCTTTTTAATTCATTTATTTTCCTATAAGCTTTTTCCTTCCATTTAATATTAATTCTGTAACAAGAAGAATTTTTGCTTGCTATTTTCAGCAAACAGTGCCTACAAGACAAGACAGGAAGTACTCAGTACACGCTAGTTCAAGAAATGAATGGATGTCTTCTTGTCATAAAAAGCAGGGCACAGTTATTATGATTTTTATTGTCATCACAGAGGGCTACTCTTCACCCATCATTGGCTTTGAGACTTGTATTTAAAAGACACGTTCTAAAACAAATATCACCTAGAGAGGAAGTAACTTTTTCCAACACATGCTGTCATGCAGTTTATAATTTTATACTACACAACACTATGGCTAAAACCATTGCTTCAGGATACAGACTTCTTTAATTGCAAATCCTGGCTATCACCTTTATAAACTGGATTCATTGTGGGAAATTATCTATCCTCCTTATGCCTCAAGGTTACATTACAATAATAGTGTTTGCTTCACAGACTAGTGAAAAACAAGAATGTAAATGTAAAATATTTAGAGGAGTGTTTCCCATAGAGTAAGCATTTAGAATCTCCTACCTAATTGTCTCTGGAACTTTAGTTAACTCACTTTAGTTCCAAACATGGTAATAATTTTATCTTGAATACCACATGAGAAAGTTAGATAGCTTCTTCCAAGAAGTGACATTATTGTTGATTCTGGGTTCCTTCACATGTGTTTCATATTTTACCTTTGGCTTATAAGAAACCTAATGGATGTAAAGACTTTTGATCTCTCCTTTAGGAGAGCATAAACTTTTCCTTGGCTTTGCATCCACTTAAACTTGGACTCAGGTCCATGTAGAAGAAGGCTAATGAGTTATGGAAGATGATGTCTGTGTAAATTATTTCAACTTTCATTTGAGGATACTCGCCTTTATGTCCATCCTTGCTTTATCTTGTTCGGTGAAGATCTAAATATCTGAGCCATATCATATTCTTCCATAGATTTCCTTAACTAAACTACAATCTCACATTGTGACCAACATTAAAGATAATTGTTCATAGTAAAATTCATTGAAGAATTCATCAAAAGTTGTAATTCATATGCCTACAGTGTCCCTTTATAAAGGACCACAAGTAAATTCTTTTTCTGATTGTAAAGCCAGAAATTTTGTTTCTCCTTTATAATGTGTTTTTGTTATCTCGGGCACTGTGAATTTCACAATTATTGCAGTGTTTTGTTTTTAGTATTTTATTTATTTACTTATATGAGACAGAGCAAGAGAGAAAGAGGCAGAGAGAAGAGAGAGAGAGAAAGAGAGGGGATAGGTTGCACCAGGGCCTCCAGCCCTGCAAATGAATTCCAGACACATGTGCCACCTTGTGCATCTGGCTTTATGTGGGCACTGGGGAATCGAATTCAGATTCTTCTGCCCTGCAGGCAAACGCCTTAACTGCTAAGCCATCTCTCCAGTCTTCTTTACCATATTATACAAGCTTTGAGATAGAACTTGTGACCTATTTCAAGACACCCAGAGAATCAAGTAACCCGCATATGCACATGATCTTTATTGCATTCATTATTAGTTTGATGTAATCTATCTGTTATTTTTCCTTTGTCCTTGATTATTCTTCCATTTATCCTTAAAATTCCTCTATTTCACATCATGTTTTTGTATTTCCATATAACATTCTGCATCATACTAAGTATTACAAATCACATCATTTAATCAAGATTTCTTTTCTTTTTTGCAGCTAGATGGATTCAAATCACTCTCAACCCATCAAAATGAGTTATTTTCCCATAAAGAGTATTTACCACTGAGAAATCTACATATTTTTATAGTAAGCAATCATTGTGACTGCATACAGTACAAATTCATACTGTTCACAGGGAAATAAGGACTGTAAATCAGAAGTGGTATCAGTGGGCTTGACTCTGCAAGTGTAAGGTCTGAGATGGAAAGAAGTTCACAATAGATCATATAACACATTATATCAAGGTAACTTTTTTCAGGAACCACATGGGACTGCTTCTAACTGACAGTTCTTAACCTAAAATAAAAGCAGCAATTTCATATGTCCCAACATAATAATGGTTCAAATAACCACAAACAAGACTTAACATTTACATCAGAAATGTCTTAATTGTGTTGGCTTCTAAAATTGACTTAATTTTTGCCCAGTTTTCTTTCAATTTTCTGTAATACAGAGAAGTTTCCTATGCCATTTTGGTTTGTTTTTGCAAAGAAAATAGGACCAGATAATATAACTCAATTCTGAGAAAATTATGGGCAGCAATTCAACCTGGGGCAGAGATGAGCCCCAGGAGGAGCTCACAGTTTGTGTGAATTTGAGACCATGCATTATCACTTTTTGTTTCAGAGTGTTTGAGAACATTATTTTCTAATCAACACTTAATCATGTCAATGTGACATGTATTTACCACATTGTTACTTTGTCTTATTCCTTTGCTATAGATATTTAGCAGGATGTTTTACTACTGAGAAATAGGACTTTGTATTTTCTAAGTGTATCAGAAATTTGTAAAGGAAATGAAACTTTATGGACTCATAACTTTCTAACCAAGTATACTTGAGACTATGTAAATAAGTATGTCTTTTCTAAATCCATCCACTCTGTGTCTGTTCAGTATTATTATTATTATTATTATTATTATTATTATTATTTTAGCAATAAGAGTTAATTTTCCAGGCACAATAGTGTCTCCTCAAGGGGATTTTAGATGCTCGGAGATGGAAGAAGCAGATCAAAGGTAAAAGTGTTCTTTGTAGAACAAACAAACAATCCAATTACAAACGTTTTATGAAGATTCCTTTGGCAATACAGTGCTCTCAAAGCTTGAGTCACTAAGGAAGAAAACTAATTATTATGTCTCCCACAACTATAAAAGTAAAATTTGTCATATTTATTTTTGCTCTAGAGTATTACTGAGAAAGCTTTGAAAAAAAATCTATTCTTGCCTGAGAAAGGAATAATCTCATATATAAATATACATCAGCATATTTATAACATACTGTAAAGAGACTCTGTGTATTATACATCTTCTATTGGATTTTCTTTATAATGTGCAATGTGCTTCTCAAAGGCCAGTCTACAATTAACGTGTATATACATGCAAATGACTTGGAGTGAAACTGCTATTTAAAATAAAATTCTCATACTTTTCTCAATTTAACTAGAAGAGCAAACGTAAACAAAATATTTATTTGGCACATAATAAACACAAGGCCTGATGTGAGGATATACGTTACATATGTTTATTGTTTCTATTTTCCTTTGCAGAAGAAATAAAATCAAAGGAAGAAAAGTATTGTTGGTGAGACACAGATTAATTCAAAATGAACCACTACAAATTAGATGCCTAGTAAGTCTGCATCCTCTAAATGAAGTGTTTCTCTGTCTTTCTTAAAGGTGTCTCCAAATCTTATCAGCAAATGCATCCAGGTCTCTACAGGGAAGATAGGTTATAACCAAGATGTTTAATAGAAGGAATATACTATGCTGTTTCTTGGAAGTTAAAAAAAAACCCTTGGGAAGTTTGCATTAATGTTCATGAAGTAATTGTAAAAGCATATAATCATATATAGTCAAATGATAGTCTTGTAATACTATATGAAGGTAATAGGCTTTGACTAGAAGAAGGCGGTTAAAGGTTTCACAGTTATGGAAAATGGGAGGAGGTGTCCAGATAATTGGGACAATGGCCGAAGTTTGTGAACACATGAATGAGCACCAAGAGACAAGGATGCCATCAATATCTGTTGCAAGTTTACACCCTTTATGGTGCACATACACACACCAGCCTTGGACAGTACGGCCATGAGGCTTTGTTTGGTATAGAAGATGGAAAATGGTAAAGAGGTACAACAAATGCATACAATTTTCACTCTGTATCAATACCTAGAATCCTTGCATTATATTCAACACATACTATCCTGAATTCAGTTAATATAATGGCAGCATTACAGTGGGTCCCACACTAATAACATAATAATGTGGATCCCGGCATTTGAATTTTTTGTTTTGTGCATGCA
>PVHP010009810.1:0-49183 GCA_004024765.1 Zapus hudsonius | reverse complement strand
TGTGTGTGTGTGTGTGTGTGTGTGTGTGTGTGTGTGTGTGTGTGTGTGTGTTGTGCTGGTGATGGCTTTTCTCTCTCTGCTTGGACTTGTGAAAGGGGCCAATCTCTTTCTCCATTATGGAACTTTCCTTGAATCTATAGCTTCAATAAATCCTTTCTTCCCATAACTGTACCTGTTTTGGAGATTTATCCCAGTGGCGTGTGAGCTGACTACAACAGGCATCCTTAAAAAATGCCAGGTATGCCAGCAAGTGCCTTTAATCCCAGTCCTGGGGAGGTGGAGACGGGGACTCTCTGAGGCTCACTAGCTAGCTAATCCAGCTGCATCAGTGAGCTCTAAATTTAGTGAGAGACACTGTCTGTAAGAACAAGGCAAAAAATGATTGAGGAAGGCCCCCAACATTGACCTCTGGCTTCCACATGCACACAGGCACTCAAACATACACAGTCCCCTCTCCCCCCCCCCAAAAAAAATAAAAAGATGCAGTTTAGAGAAACATTCAAGGACTGGGAATGTCACTCAGTGGTAGAATACTTACCTAGCACATGTGAGATCCCATGATCTACATTAATAAATAGGTATTATACACTTGCAAACCCAGCACTTGGGAGGCTAAAACATGATGACCTCTGAGGTTGAGTCCAGCTATTAGGCAATAGGTTATACCTAGATCCTATCTCAAAAAATAAATAAAGCCGGGCATGGTGGAGCAGGCCTTTAATCCCAGCACTTGGGAGGCAGAGGTAGGAGGATTGCCGTGAGTTCAAGGCCACCCTGAGACTACAGAGTGAATTCCAGGTCAGCCTGGGCTAGAGTGAGACCCTACCTCAAAAAAACAAAAATAAATAAATAAATAAAAATAAAACTATGGCTGGAGAGATGGTTTAGCAAATAAGAGCTCTTGTCTCTTGTCTGCAAGAGGCCCTAAGGTATCCTGCTTCCTCTCAATTTGATTCCCCAGTACCCATGTAAGCAGTTGGTCCTGGCTATGCACTCCTATAACCCAAGTCCTGTGGAGGGCAGAGATAGGAGAGTCTCTGGGGCTTGCTTTTCAGCCAGTCTGCCAGAAAATGGCAATTAGTTGCAGGTTCTGTGAGAGAGTCCTTTTCAAGGGAAAATGCAGATTAATGTTAGAGAAGGATATCCATCATTCTCCTGTGGCCTGCTTACACGTGAGATCAAGGTGCAGGCCTCTGCACACACATGTACATACACTAAACACCATACCACACATACTAAACACACACATGCGTGCACAATACACACACAAAGAAATATTTAAAGTCAAGGACAATGCAAGTGAGTAGACAAAGATATTATAAGATATAAAAACATACTCTATATGAGGTAATGATTGACTAAAGACATTAAATACAGGAGCAGCAACACACAGAATTTCTAGGTGAACAAGATTTGATTTCCCCTTCTTATTTCAAGTAAAAATCAAAAACCCCAAGATTTTTAATAGCTTTGAATGCAGCTTTCTATTTTGACTGGGTCATCCATCTTCCGTGACAAGAGGTTAGGCCCTTGTGCTTAGATAACCTATGCTGTGCATTGTAAGTGGTAGATTGTTACAGAGTTCGCTCAGTATTGACAATCAAGAAGTTTTTATTGGTGATGCAATGTTAATTGGGACCATGCTAACATTTAATTAATTTTAAGTACAATAGATCACTTGTCAACAAAAAAGGGCAAAATATTAATGGAAACATATGTGAATGGTTATTTGTTGGGTGTAGACAACATCCCACAATTAGAGTTAATCACAGTGTGATTAATTGATTCTAATTGATTCAAGATGGGTTCCTGTGGCTTAACAGAAGCCTATCAATAAAACTTACAATTAAGTCTCATTATGGAAAGCAAGTTGTTAAGGCAAGCAGTGTGGGGTTGAGAAGCTCCAAATTTGGGTAGATGCAAAGCCAGTGAGCCAGTGGGCATGGGAGGCCAGCAAGGGCTCCAAGCTGGATGGCCAAGGAAGAGGAAAAGCCCTCAGTCAAGAATGGAAGTGTAGTTGGGCTTCTGAACTCAAAAGAGATTTGTCAAAGCTTTGAAAATTAGCTGAGAAGCTAGCTCTATTGGGAAAGTTGTGAGGACCTGAGTTTAATCCTCAGAGCCCACAAGAAAATGCTAAATGTTTATAAGCCAAGCTCTAGGGATGGAGGGAGGCAGAGGAAGATGGATCCCTGAGACTCACTGGCAAGTTCCAGTCCAGTGAGGGACTCTGTTCCTAAAAAGGTAAATAGTACCTGGGAAATGATACCAGAGGCTGTCTTTCATAGGAATGTGTACCACCTGTACTTACATGGTCTCTCTCTCTCTCTCTCTCTCTCTCTCTCTCTCACACACACACACACACACACACACACACACACACACACACACTGAGAGAGCTGAATAGGTATCTATTCAACGGTGCCCATAGGGTGTACAGAGGCACAGAGTTCTAAGTATCCTGGGATGGGCAGGGAATGTGACTTTTTGTATGAGTGAAAATCAGTTTGGATCTTTTGCTAGTGAACATCCACGGGGTTTTCAAAGTCTGCTTCACCCTGTGACTCTGTGTGAGTATTGTCTATAACTACAGCAGCCCACGATGCACTCTGGGATGTCTTATTCAGGATTCCAAGCTCTGTATATGTATGATTCTGATAACTCAAGGCAATATATTCATTCTATTTTCCTGAACTTTAAAATCTAAATGATTTTTGTTTTCACTGAGCATGTGGCATGGGAGTCTCGTCAACGTCTATTTTCATACCATGAGGAAAGTTTAAAACTTGCTTTAAAAAGAAGTATGATTTAAAACAATTTTAATTTATATTCATAAGCAGAGATGAGAGAGAGAGAGAAGAGAAAAGAAGGGGAATTTAAGGGGAAGGAAGAGAATGGGCCCACCAGGGCCTCCTGTCACTATGAACAAACTCAGGACACATGTGCCACATTGTGTACCTGGCTTTATGTGGGTACTGAGGAATTGAACCCAGGTCATTAGGCTTTGCTAACAAATACCTTTAACCACTGAACAACCTTCTCCAGCCCCAAAAGTATCTTTTTATAAAGGTGTTGAATGTGGGAGTGAAACCTTGCTTTGGTTTGAATTCTACCCAAACAAAAATGGTGATGTGGGCTGGAGAGATAGCTCAACAGTTAAGGTGCTTGCCTCCAGTGCCTATGGACCTGGGTTCAATTCCCCAGTACCCATGTAAGCCAGATGCATAAAGTGGTGCATGCATCTGAAGTTTGTTTGCAATGGCTAGAGGCCCTGATGCACCTATTCTCTCTCTCTCTCTCTCTCTCTCTCTCTCTCTCTCTCTCTCTCTCTCTCTCTCTCTCTCTCTCTGTGTGTGTGTGTGTGTCTTTGTATCTCTTTGCTTACAAATAAATATATAAAATATTTTTAAATGGTGATGTAATAAGTACATCTGTTCTTCGTCCTTAGTACTTAGCACCACAGGACTCCTAAATTCTTAGAAGCTTTCTTAGTGATAAGATTTCCTAGTTGTGCTAATGACATGACTGTATGTCAAGGGCCCCTACAGAAATTCAGGATGGGATACCAGAGCTAGAATTTTGCAGGAGCCTGAACTGTGGGATAAGGGAAAGAGGGTAGCTGGAGATCACATTCAATCCTATAACTAAGGAGTGATGATGCCAATGATGTCAAGAACTCCTATAAGAACTCTGGATACTGGGGCTCAGTGGAGCTTCCTGGTTGGTGGGAGGGCTTATCTTCAGGAGGATTCCATGAGGAGAGGGCATAGAGCACCAGTGCATCCCTCCCTGCCCTGACCTTGCCCCTTGAATCATTTCCATTTGTATGCTCCTAGATTTTACCTATTATAATTAAACTATGATCACGGTTAGGACACTGTCATCAAGTCCCATGAGGTCTTCTCATGAATTAGCAAATAAATACAAGGAAAGAATATCATAGACCCTCCAAATTTATTGACAACGTGTCTGTAGCTCCAGTGGCCTCTAAGACCTGATGTCTGAAAGAGAGGCCATCTTGCAAAGGACTTACCCCTTTCTTATGGGTCTGCGCTAACAGAGAGCAGTGTGAGAATTGGATTGGGTTGTAGGGCACTCATGTGGTGTCCAGGCACATGACAACTTGGATGAAATTAAGACACTATCAGAGCCTTATAAGAGGCAAAAGTAAAGGACATGAGACAGAGGAGGGAAGAAAAAGAACACAGGATGAATTAATCACTAGCTATCTGCCCTATTGGGGGGGAGGGCACAACCTTGAATTTAGAGAAGAGTAACTTGTGGAATTTTCCTATCCATAATTAGACAAACTGCTTCTAGGAGCAAAGCCTGAGAAAAGGGAGAGCAAACTCCTGATATACCCAGTCCAGGAGTGACTAGCTGTCTCTTGCAGCAGTCTGAGGAGGGGCGGGAAGGAAACTAAAGAGAAGTTTAGTTTAAGCCATTGGTAAACCCAATGCACCTGCTATTCCTGTTGTTCTGATCTTATTGCAACTGTAGCTTCCTCTGTATATAGTTACTCACTGGCATTTAAAAAAATTAATTTTTATTTTTATTTTTAAAAAATATTTTATTGATTCATTTTCAAGCAGAGAGATACAGAGAGAGAGAGAGAGAGAGAGAGCAACAGGGCCACGACCTTGTGGGTCTGGCTTATGTGAGTCCTGGGGAATTGAACCAGGGGCCTTAGGCACTGGAGGCAAGTGCCTTAACCACTTAGCAATCTCTCTAGCCCCATTTTTTATTTTTTAAATATATTTTTATTTGCAAGGTGAGAGAGGGAATAAAAGTGTGCCAATGTCTCTTGCCACTGCAAATGAACTTGATACATGAGCCACTTTGTGCTTCTGGTTTTAGGTGGGTACTGGGGAATTGAACATGGGCCATCAGACTTTGCAAGCAAAAATCTTTAAGCCTTGAGGCATCTCTCCAGCCCCTGGAATTTTTATTGAATAGCTGTAATTCGTGAATAAGAAGTACATTGTATGAGCAAAAGGTAAGGAAAGTTCAATTTTGGATAATCCTTAAATATATGCTTAAAAAAGGGATTTAGGAATAGAACCTGCTGGACTCTGCTGATCCTGAACCCACATACATACTAATCACAAATATCGCATTAAGCCCACCTGTTATTTTCAACTGCTCTGTGGGCTGTGGTCTTACGCGTGTATGCTTGCCTTGATTCAAGAGTCCAACCAGGTCCCTGTGGAAGTTGGGCAAAGAGCATACCTTAAGATCAGTCAGCATCTGGAAGCATTGCTTGTCAATATTGATCATCTGTGCTATTCACAACCAAGGCAGAGGAAACCAGTCACTTTGCAGGTAGATTACACGGTTGTAAAATTAACTCCAAGGCAAGTTACAAGTAAGAAATTAGCATCTCACAGGAATAATCTCAGAAAAGTTATTTGTAAGGTCCATAAGAAATATTGCTACAATTCTTTCCCATACTTCATTCTCTTATTTCATTCTTATAGTTCATTCCCACAGCAATCTACATAGGAAGCTGGAGTTCTGAGACTGTGGAGAAGACTTTTTAGGATCTTTCTAAGGCAGGGAGGCCAGGGAACCCTTCTACTGCTAAGCTCCCCGGTTGGTTTCTTGGGAGAGGTAGGTGGTTCATTCCTCCACCTCCTGGGCTGCATTTGAGCAGAGTTAAGTGGTTTCTTTGGGTTTAGAGAAGTTTCTGAAGGGTCAGTGCAGAGGCAGAACTTCGGAAACTTGCTGCAGCATGCCACCAACATCCCAGGAATCAGGAGATTTGAGAGGACGTGGCTTGGGGCATGACCAGCATTTGCTGTCCTCATGAATCTCAATATCCTCTGTACAGTGGCCCAAGCTGTTTTCCTGGATTAGAGCCATAGATAAATCCTTTTCCAAGCCCTGCTACCCACAGCCCCTACAGAGAAAGTAGCTGTCGTGAGAAACCTTTCCTGCGAAGATGCAAACAAACATCCATTCCCCCTGGATAGGGCACCGAAGGCAGACCCAAGTAATGAGTCCACCAAAATCCAATTTGGCAAACCAGTGAGTTTGTTGGGGTTACTTTCAGGGCATGGGGGAAGGGCTGCTTACAGGAACAGGCAGCTGCATCACTGAAAAGCCCACCTCAGCGTAAGTGCCTTCTCTCCAGCCCCCACACACACACACACACCCTAGAAGTCGCATCTCTGTCTCTGGAGCTCGCAGCAGCACCTGCACATGGCTCTGGTTGGAGAGTCTCCTTTCTAGAAATCATTTACTGCTTCTATAACCTTAGGGATGGGCCTTATAGATCTTGTAAGTTTCTGCTTTCAGGGATTTATCCCCTGAGTGTCCTAAGCCTCCCTGCATCCTCCAGGAAGTAATGTTATCATTTGGAGGAACTTTCTATAGAATAATAACCCTAAGAATTATTTGAAAAGAAGTAATCATGATATTCATACCAGGGTACATGGGTCATCTTGCAAGAACTGGCCAAATTAGGAAGGATGCCAATGGGCAAGGATGTGTTCTCTGGGCCAGCCAGTCAGTGGTCCATCTGAGTAAAGAAGGAAGGGGTCAGGCAGGCTATCAGTATTAGGCTGAGCTTGAAACAAAGGAAGGATAAATGACTCCTGATAACAAAGAAGCCCCTTGTGCTATAAGGATGGGCCGAATCAGGCCAAGGAAAGAAGTACTTTGTGTGTGTGTGTGTGTGTGTGTGTGTGTGTGTGTGTGTGTGTGTTTGTGTTTCTTTCTTTCTCTATTTATTTTATTGTCAATGTATAAATGGATACATTGAATGAGCAAATGTATCCCCTTATCTCCAATTTCCCTCTTCCCTGTCGCCAATCAGCTGGGTATCCTCCTCCGTGGGCCAACTGGATCAGTCCATGGGGTAGGAGGTTATGGATAGCCTAGGAGTCAACCCGGTTCCACCCCCCTTTGTATGTTGTTACCCAGGGGAGCAATGTCTCTGGGAGTTCTCCCCCACCATGGCACTAACATTCTATCCGCCCCCTTTTCCACTCAGTTCCCTGAGTCATGGTGGGTGAGTATTAAGGCTTCTTGAAAGAAGTACTTTGAATAGGGCAAATACTTAATTCAGGAATTGCATTTCAGTACTCACAGAGTCCCCCACTATGGATGTACTCCTGGGAGGAGCCTAAGTCCTTTACTAATGGCTTTACAATAGTATCATTACAGAAACCTGAATGAGTATTATATTTTTGGCCATCTTTGGAGCTCCACACAACAGACATCTTCCAGTAGAGATACCCCAACTGAAACCTGCCACACCATACATTATCTGCCTTGAAATATGTTTCTCTCCATTGCACCATCACCTTGGGCAAGTTATAATCCCACAAATAGTATCCCAGAGGTATTCCTGGGCCACACTTGGGATGGATAAACCATAGCTCACTCAAGTAACAGTGAGGTAAGACATACATAAAGACAGAGAAAAGACTGACTGGAAATGAAGTATATACATCTAATGAGACATCTAAAATTAAACTCCCTTAGAGACGTCATCATTTTCAGCTTGCCTTTCATGAAAAAAAAATAAATAAACAATACCACTTGGTTATAAAAGGGTCAATATTATGCTGGAGATAGCTCAGTCTGTAAAATACTTGCCTCACAAGAAAGAGGACCTGAGTTTAACCCTCAGAACCCATGTAAAAATGCCAGGACTGGTGATGCACACCTGTAATCTCAGTGTTGAGGAGGTGGAGACAAGAAGATCCTTGGGACTCAATGGCTAGTCCAACCTAATTGGTGAGCTCTAAGCCAATGAGAGACCCTGTCTCAAAGGAATGACACCTAAGGTTGCCCTCTGTCTTACACACACATGCACACACTTGTGTTACATATACTCACACACAAGTGTATCCACGCTCATATGAACATGTACACACACATACTCCATAAAAACAGGTCAATATTAATAATGGTGGAAATTTGAATTGTAATTCCTAACTTTACCTTCCTCTGGTCAGTGGTTTCATTTTATATTCACTCAGATTTCCACTCTCCAGTCCATGACCTGCAAGGATTACAACTGGGGAAAAAAAAGACATTTTACATTCCTCCAATTTTGGGACCAATCATCATGGACTGCAGTATATAATATAATCACCTCAACCTGAGTCCTAAGTCACTTGTCCAGACGTTGGCCAGAGAGACAGAACCAAAATCAGGTTCATAGGATGGAGAGGGGAGAACGCCGTGTTCAAGTTTAACAAACAAAATAACATACGCACATGAAACCTTTCACCATTTATTCCTTCCATAAACATATTTAACATTTAGGATGGCCCAGACCCTATGCCCGGTACTATGATTAGCTGACCAAAATCAGAACACTCTTCCTGAGCCTCACAGAACTTCCAGGGCAGCATTTCCAGGTAAATTTGGGGATCAGTTCTCTAATCAACTCGCCCTCAGTCACTGCACCTGCAAAATAAGCACTAATGATATTTACCTTGCATTGTGGTTTGCTGGGGAAATTAGTTTGGGTTTCAGTGTTCAGCTTTAGTGGTTCAATCTGTGGTGATGTGCCCAGGGGTGACAACTCAATGTCCCCATTACTTCCAGTTCTGTAGTGAGATTTGGGGGATTTTTTTTTCCATTCTGGCTGCACAGCTTCCAGACTCCAGTTCTTAGCTTTGCTAGAGATTTTTTTGCACGAGCTAATATTCCTTAATAAATTGCCCATCTGTTCAAACAGTGTTGATGGTATGCTACTTAAAAAAAAAAACCTTAACTGATAAAGAATCTCCTTAATAAATGGTAACTATAGTTACTAATCCCTGAGCTTCTGGTTCCTTTATTAGGAAAAGTACATCTGAGAGCCATACACAAGTAAGAGTCTAAGGAAACAACCTTAAGAATTAAATCTGTTCCCAACCTTAGCCATGGCAGCTCCCAAGGATGATAGACAAGTGGGGTGAAGAGTCCCCTGTCATTTTCTAAAGGCCAGAGGAAATAAGGAGACAGTCATCTTTCCACATTTAGAGGTAAAATCATGATTTCTCCAAAGGGACATTCATGCACTGCACGGATTAAAGGTAATAATATGTTGTTGTCTCGACTCCAGATTTAATTTCAGTCACTTAAATGTGTTGTGGCCTTTCGATTGAGTTCTGTGTTTTCAGTGGAGTGGGGAAGAGGGGAGCTTAGAACTGGCTTGTCATTTGGGAGGCTGAGCAGAGCCATGTCTATGTGACCCTGACCTTCTGAAAACAGGTGCCTGACTTGATGGTCCCACTTACCCACAACCTTGACTTTGGCAGTAAGTACAGATGGAGTCCTTGACCTGAGTGGATTGCATCTGGTTTTCTTGTAAGGAAAAGTCTCAGGTGTTTCTGTTAAGCAGAGTGAGGTGGTTTGAATGTAAATATCCCCATAGCTCCAGGTATTTTTTTTTTTTTGGTTTTTTCGAGGTAGGGTCTCGCTCTAGTCCAGGCTGACCTGGAATTCACTATGTAGTCTCAGGGTGGCCTTGAACCCACGGCAATCCTCCTACCTCTGCCTCCCAAGTGCTGGGATTAAAGGTGTGCGCCACCACGCCCGGCTTCCAGGTATTTTTGATTAAGCTTCTTACTTAAGTCTCTGCTGGAAGAGGGGTGTGTGTGTGTGTGTGTGTGTGTGTGTGTGTGTGTGTGTGTGTGTGTGTTTAGTCAGCTAGTGCAGTCAGCTAGTGCTTGTTGATGTTGGCTGTTGACTCTCTGCTATTGGATGGACAATGTTAGCCTTCTTTCTCTGCAATGATGAAGCTAACTGTACTCATGAAATAAACCCTTTCCTCCTATAAGCTATTTCTGGTCCAATGTTTGTCCCAGCAACCAGGAGGTAAATTAAAAAAAAAAAAACTATCATCCCCTGAAGGGCAGCTAGGCAGCTCCTCAGAAGTCTAGGTGGACCAATCTCTGAGCACTTCCCTCAGAGCTGCTTGTCTTAGTGCAAACACACTAGCTGGTACTTCTACAATCTGATCTCCTTTCTTTGGTCCCGTCTCCTCCAGATTATGATTCATGTTCACCTGTAGACTGTCACTTATATCCTGTGACACTTTGAAATCAGCCTTCTTTAGCCTTAGTTTCTGCCCCTTTAAGAATGGATTTGTTCAATATAAGGCTTAAAAGGTTTAGATAATGTAACACAATTAGCCAAAATCTCATATGAAAAATAAATAATCACAACTAATTGTGCCCTTATCCTTATCCTCACCAGAAAGCTGGGTAACAAGAGTTGGGGGATCATGGATACCTCTGTTTGATGACTTGGATACTATGACCTGCTTCTATTTCTTGGCTTCCATATCCTCGGGAGAAAAGACAGAAGAAACAGATCAGAAACAATGGCTCTACTGTCATAGCCCACAACCCTGGTAGAGTTTGCTGAGAGATAGGGAGACCCCTTACCACAGTCCCAGAGTATGGTGCTCATTTGTCATTCTCCTTTGGGCTCTCAGTGGTCGGTTCACTCACCTGGTGTGTGAATTAGCACAATGAGTTGGAGTCATTCTCCAATTCTTCATGAATGCCAACCTCTGAAGAGGAGGAACCAGGCTCTGGAAACCTGGATAAGAGAATGAAGTTCTAATAATGCACCCTTGAGTGTAGAGCAACTGATTGAGTAGTTACAGTAGCAATGACTACATTCTAAATTAGCTTATTCTTAACAATAGATTTTGACCTTCCTTTACTTAACAATGCTTACTTTAGAAAGCTTGCAATTATAAATTCTTTCTCTGTCACTTTGCAAAGTAAATCTTCTCCTGGCTGTTTGCTTGCCAGTTTTAAAACCCATAAATGTCTTTCTTAAGGACCTGGGAGTCATCCCTTTAAATGTGATCACTATGAAGCTAAGGTCCCTATTTCCCAGTCTCTGTGGGAAGGTAGGAGACTAACTTTCATAAGCACCCATTAGCAAACACAGATGGCCAACTTCCCCACTAATGTGCTCCAGTAATTTTCCACTGTCTCAAAACTCTCTTGCCTTTTTTTTTGTTTCAGTCTTTCTCCTCAAATGCTGTAATCTTCAATAAAGTTTTCCTCACCTGTTTTGCTTAGTTTTGTGCCTTTTTTATATTTGGCAAAGGTGGTTAATGGAACCATTTAGAAGCTGTTCTGATAATCCAAGAGAACAAAAAGAAGAAGCAGAAAGCAGAACTAGAAAGTATGGTTTGGATGTAGAAGAAGGAAATTGTATTCAACAGCTTTCTGTCACTGGGACAAAATACCTAAGACAATCAAATTCAAAGGAGGAAAACTATATTTTTGCTCATGATTTCAGTCTATGGTCAACTGGTTCTGTTGCTTTGGACCTAAGGCAAGACATAGCATCATGGTGAGGTCTGTGGGGAAGGGTGAAACTACTCATCTCATGATGAATAACAGGCAAGAGACAAAAAGGAAAGAACCAGTATCTGGTAGGCCCTCAATAACATAGTGCCTTCCCACGAAGTCCTACCTACTAAAGGCTCCACCAACTCTCATGGGGCTGGAGCTCAAGTCTTTAACACATGAGCTTTTCAGGGCATTTAATATCTAAACCATAACCAAAGTAAGAGAAGGTTTAGACTTAAAGTATCTTTCCACCACCTTTGACTTCTAGACAAGAGTACTGTTAACCTACACCTATCACAGAGGTCAAGAAAGAAGACAGCCTGAATGGGATAGGAAGAAAATGAGGAGCTTGCTAGCTTTGCAGGTGAGGCGAAAGTCCCTCTGGAAAAAAGTAGATGTCCAGTACACAAGGTTGAAGATAAGACAGAGGATGGAGTATGGTATTATACACATTGATTTTCTTCAAGGTTAAAAAAGAACAACAACTATGTATCTTTCTAATTTCAAAAGTTAAATAAATCTCATGCATATCCTGGACTCTCCAGCTTCCAGGCAGGCCACAGCTGTGCCCTGAGATAAGCAGGCAATTCAAGGCCTAAACTCAGTCCAGCTGTAATAACAAACCTAAACAATAAGGTTACATTTCTTCTGCAGCCATCACCATTCTATACAGAGTCACGTAGCCCCCTCAATTTATCTATGCAAATTAGGCATCCAAAGGGTACTGGCCCCTACCAATCAACTCATGAGATGTCCACAGACCCTGCCCCTACCAATCCCCTTGCTGCTATGCCCCTACCTCTGCCTTTTCCTCTATATAAACTATCTATACAATAAACAAGAACTATCCACTGCCATGTTCTCCCAGGTGGCTATGCCCGTTGGCCTACCACTATCCCAAGGATGCTCTCCACCGAGGTCCATGGATGAACCAGAGTGTTAGTGTAAAATGACCTCTGAAGTAATCCATGGACCAGCAAGACCCCAACAGGAGTTACAGATAAAGCCTGCCTTGTAAACCTCCTCCTGCAGCTGTGTCTCTGTCTGGCCAAAGGGACCTTCCATCCCTGATGCTGAGAGCCACCTGAGCACCTGCACCCCCCCAACCTGGAAGCCTAGGTGACAAATTCCTGGAATTTAGTTTCACTGTCCCTTATAATCCCAGATCTGACCTTCCCAGGTGGGTTTTCCTCCACTCTGGGGAGATGGCCCTCAGCTCAGTGTTCTTTCTCTGATTAAAGCCTTCCCTTTCAGAGTGGTCTCTCTTGGTTTCAAACCTTACAGTAACATCTCCAGCAGGAAGGGATGGGGAAAAAAACCTCACCCAATTGGTATCACTGAACTGGTCCTTCAAGTATTAGCTTGCCTACTAACTGCAAAGGTTTTGATGAAGAGAGTGGTCAGACAAGGATTTCCTGCATGGAGACATTTGCTCAAGGACATCCACTGATGGACATCCGCTGCCACTTAAGAACTCCCTCAAAGCAATTATATTTTAAAAGACAGATGACCCAACCTTAAAAACAATGGGGCAAGGGACATGGCTCAGTAGATGAAGTGCTTGCCGAGGAAGCATGAGGATCTGAGAAGGATCCCCAACACCCACATAAAATGCGGGGCACATGGTATGCACCTGTAATCCCAGCACTAGGGAGGCAGTGAGAATAGCTGTGTCTTACTGGCTAGCTAGCCTAACCAAATCAGTGAGCTCCTGGTTCTGTCTCAAAGAAAAGGTGGAGCATGACCTCTGGCCTCCACTGGACAGGTAAACATGTACACAGGCACACACACACACACATGTGCACCCATACATATATGAACAACCACACCATATGTACATACAAATGAAAAAAAAAGTACTTCACCAAAAGTGATATTAAAAGGGACCCATAAATAGATTCAGAAGCTACCCAACTTTATTGGCTACTCAAGAAATGCAAATTAAATCTACATTCCTCTATGTACACACACAACACAGAATGACTAAAATTAAAATACCAAGTGTGGGTGGTGCTGGGAAGTAACTGGAAGTCTTGAATTTCTCGAGTGGGAATACGTATATTTAAAGCAACCTTAGAAATGGCTCAGAGTGCCTATTGAAGCTGACTATCCACCAGTCTCCAGAATGACAATTCCACCCACAAGTATAAATCCGACAGAGAGAGGATTGTGTTTACCAAAATGCATATAAAAGAATGTTAATCACAGCAAAATTTGTCATCAGCTCAATTTGAAAGAAAACCAAATTTCCATCAGGAGGAGCATGAATAAAATGGGATATGTTCACTGTACAGAGAGAGAAAGAACAATGAAAGACGGCAGACTGCAAGGACTTGTAACAACCTGACCAAGCTTCACAAATACAGCACTGAGAAATAGCAGCCAGTCACAAAATGGTATGTATTGAATATTTCCATTTAGACAAAGTCTTAAGACCAACACAATAAATCTATGACATTAGAAGTCAGGACAGTGGTAACCATTGATGGCCTAGAATTAATAAAGAGCACAAGAAGATTTTGGGGTGCTAGTCATGTTCTCTGCTTAATAGGTATGCTGGTCACCCCGTCTCTTCACTCTGTGAATGCTGCTCCAGCAGAAAGCCTAATCTGTGCCTTTGCCTATGGAAAAACTGCTCTGCAACAACTTTGCTAAGTGAAATAGAAGAGAAGAGAGAGGCTGGGGTGTAGCTCAATGGGTAGAGCACTTGCCTAGCATGCACCAAGCCCTGAGTTAGAGTCCCAGTACTGCATTCCTGGCGGGGTGATAAATGCTTATAATTCCAGCAGTTGAGTTGTGGAGGCAAGAGGATCAGAAGTTCAAGGTCATCCACAACTACATCATGAGTTTTAGTCCAGCCTGAGCTACATGAGTCCTTGTCTCAAAACAAAAGAAGGGAAGGAAGAAGAGAAGGAGGAGGAGGAGGAGGAGGAAGGAGAATGACTCATATAGTCTGGGAAATGTTTTTTGGGAGTTTTGAGCCTTTGCACACTGACCCTGGTTTCCAAGACTGCATGAATATGTGCTCTTAAAAAGCAAAGGCTGGAAAAAAAAGGTGTGCACAGGGGCAGAATTCCTCAGAGAGGGGCAGGTAACAGAAAGAATACAACAGGGAACAATGGGAGCCTTGGAGACAGAGAACAGATGCTTACAAAGGCTGCAGAATGGATTGACGGGCCAAGCAGGAGAACGACTTGAAAACTGTAACATTCATAGTTTCCAACTTTTATAGCAAATGTGAAGCAAGCAAGTCTACTGAGAAAACATGACCCCATGAACAGCCTAACTGCTTTGAGTGGGTGGAGCTGAAGCTACATTCTGCAAGCAAACAGGACTTCTCAGGAGACGCTTGTATCAGGGAAGAAGGGAGCTCAAACTTTTGGCTCTGGCTTGTAACTCCCAGGGCCAGAAATCAGTTACTACCCACATTGAGCTGTTGATCAGAGGTCCCCAAAACAAGACAGGCTTATTCAAAGCACTTGATGACCTGCCTGGGTAAAAAGTAAGAAACTATTGCTGAAGATACTGCATGCCGCTGACACAAAACACCAAGAGATCCGGATGGAATTTGAAAAGATGGTTAGCCTGTATGGTTTGGGAAAGCATTACATGAGCTACTGGGGGAATTGGCCAACAACGTTGGGAGCAAGCAGGAATCTCTGCCATACAAAAGCAATCAGCATGATGAGATGTGCACACCTGTGCAATAGTGGCTTCCAGCCTAGGTGGGTAACCAAGGGCTCTCTGACTAGCTAAGAGATCCTCTCAGTGGTAAGGAACCCGCAGCTGGAACTGAAATCCAAGTCAGAATTCTATGGATACCAAGAATCTGGACGTCAAGGAGAAGCTTCCACTAACCTTGGGTCTAACGAGAAGCTACATGCATCAAAATCTCCAAATTAACAATGCTTATCCCATTTAACCTATGCTGATCTCACTCTCTGTTGGAGAATCTGTGTTTGTTTCAGAAAACAGTGAGAGCCAAGAACAACCAAAATCTACCAACAAGACCAGAACAGATAGCTAACATCCTGGCAGGACATGAACCACCACTCATACAACAGCTAGGGCCAGGAGAAACCACAGAGGAATTGTTGAGATGAGCAAGAGTACCCTCCCACAGAGAGCCTGGAAACCTGCACCAGGATGATGGAGACAGACACTGAGGATACTCAAAATGCACCAAAGCAGAAATCCAGAAGTTGCCAAGAGTTTAACACTACAATAGTTTTAAAACACACCCACCAAGGCTCACAGAAATTTGCAGAAAAGGGTTCAGAAAGATTGTAACGCCCACAGGGAATATCCAGAGTCATTGCTCTCCCACCCTCAATGACTGACTGTTGCTCGGACAACTCATAGCCCACAACCCCATGGTGCATACCAGCACTCCCACTGAGGAGGGTCCTCAGTGGAATGGGGACAGGGAGGAGGAAAACAGTGGTTTGTCCATAGAACATTTCTACTTAATAATAAAAATAATTTTAAACCCATAAACTAAAAAAATAAAATCCAAATTCTTAGATTGTGAAGAAAGCCCTCTCCTGTGGTCCCCTTGTCCTCTTCCCCCATGGGTCCTCTCTATAACATCCCTGTCTCTCTCAGCCCTGTAACAGCACAGGGATCTGATGCTACCAGCCCTCTACCTCCTTGCCTGGTTGGCAGCCATCTGAATGCCTCCTCCTGATACTGAGACCTAGCACAAAGCTCTCAGCAGGGGCGGGAACCTGGGCCAGAGATGGAGGCCTCCACTCTGGGAGCTTGGATGGAATTTGAGTGGAGCTAAAATCTCTATCTGGTCTGAACAGTCCTGAGTTATCACCACAGCAAATGCAAACCCAGATATTCAGATGCCAGAAAGTCCTTCCCAAGCTTGTCTGTCCACTGCAGGCTTCCAGAAAAGTGATGCTTCTTCCCTCAGTAAAAAGTGAGAGGTTAAAACAGAGAGGAGCACCTGTGCCTTTCAGAGTATCAGGAACCAGACCCTGAGTTCTTGAGGAGAAACTGACTTTACTCTTTGATCAGAGTATGAGGCCACTCTGTGGAGGCCCAGTTGGTTAAGTGCTTGCCTTGCAAGCATAAGGACTTGAGTTTGAGCCTCAGAATGCATTTTAAACATGTGTGGGCATGGTGGTATATGTTTGTAATCTAAGTTCTAAGGAGGTGGAGGCAAACAGAATTCTGGGGCTCACTGGTCAACCAATTTAGCCTAATTAGGTAAGTTCCAGGTCAGTGAGAAATCCTGACTCAAAACAAACAAACAAAAAAAGATGGATGCCACCTGAGAAACGATACTCAAGGTTGTCTTCTGTCTGGCTCTCATACAAATACACACACGACAAAGGAAGAGAGAGAGGGAGACAGAGAGAGGGAGAGAAAAAGCAAGGGAGAGAGAAAGGAAGGGAGACAGGGAATAAATGAAAATAGAGAAATGGAGGAAAGAGAGAGTTAGAGAGAAAGAAGAAAGACAGGAAGGAAAGAAGTTAGGAAGGAGAAGGGAAGGAAAGAAGAAGAAAGAAAAAAACAAGCTTCCTTGCCTCCGCATGTGTCTGCCCCTATGAGCCATGGGTTCAGAAAGCTGCATCTATTTGCCTATGATAGTCCAGCCTATGGGCAAGAAATTCTTGCTCTCGGCTGATTCTCAAAGGACGGTCTCTGACATGTAGCTCAGACACCAGAGGGAACTGGTTACACATTCACACTTCTGAACTCTCCCCCAACACCTCCAGAACCAGACACTTGGGATACAGTTCAGCAGTGGGTGTTTTAGCAAACGCTAGGTTATGCTGATGCAAGCTGAAATTCAAGAGACATTGCTGACAGTCCAACAAGAAACTTAGACCCCACTTCCTTGCCTTAACTCCTAATTAGCTGAATCATCTGAGTGCTGAGACATTTATGCCTTAACTGTTAAGATTAGGGGGCTTCAGGAGAGCACAATCTCTCCTCCACAAAGTTCTTTCCCCTCCATATCTATCACTATATGACTGTGAAGTTCTCTAATGCATGGCATAAATAGAGCAAAGCTAGCCGGAGTGATTAAGTTATTCAATCCAGGTGCTGATTCTATAGCCCCAGGGATGTGGGTGAATGCCAAAGCAATTGCACTATAACCAGGGGGAGTAAATACAATACCAGGGCATCAAGCTGTGTCACCAAGACAGGTGAGCCTTTCCTGCTGCACATGAACTCTTGGTACTTCCAAACTTGGCACATGCCATAGAATCAAGGGAAAAGGAGACTCTCTCTGTCTTGGAAATGTGAGCACAGGCTTCTAAGATTCTTCTGCCTCTGTTATTCTGATCACTTTTACCCTCCTGTCCCTGAGACCCGGAGCACTAAAGCCTATTTAAAATCAACCTGCCACCGCCTGCTCCAAAGAGATTTGTTCTTCTAAATTTGTCCCAGACTGAAAACTGCACACATCCAAGGTTTAAGAGCTTATGTTTGGAGAAATTGAACATTATCTCAGGATAATGTTTTCCTACTATGTTTAAATTTCCAGAGGCATTTACAAAAATTAAACATCAATGCAAGCCAACTCCTTTATTTATGAAGCCAGCGATGACATTGATCTTGTGATAATGTTATTATTTTTCTTATTGCTCTTGTCAGTGTGTATTTCATTGTCATTGGGTGGGAGGGATGTAGGGAGGCACAGGAATAGAATGTTTATTAACTTGCAGTTTCTGAGTGTTTTTCATTTTTTTAAATCTCTTTCTGTCTTAAGGCTTTTAGAAAGGTAGTTATGCACACGAAAGCATATAAACCTTGCTTAATTGGTGTTTAAAAAATAATTCTTCAGGGTAACGGATGTGTTTGCCTAGCATTGCAAGACCCTGGCTTCAATCTCCAGTACCACAAAAAACTGGGCATGGTGACACACACCCATAATCCCAACACTTGAAAGATAGAAGATCGAAAGTTCAAGGTTATCCTCAACTACACGGTGAACTGGAGGCCAACCTGGGTACATAACATTCCATCTCAAGAATAACTCTTCTTGGATTGTGTATGCATGTATTTATGAATACATATGTATGTGTAGGTGTGTATCCGCATGTATACATGTAGATTATGTAGGGCAAGGGACAACCTCAGGTGTCATTCCACAGAAACTCTGTCTACCTTTTTTGAGACAGTTTCTCAGTGGCCTGGAACTAGCCAAGTAGAATACTAGACTGTCCAGCCAACAAGTCCCAAGGATCTACCTCTTTCTGCCCCTCCAGTATTGGTATTACCCATGTGCACCACCACACTCAGCTGGGTTGTTTGTTTGTCATTAGCTGTGTGGATCCAAACTCGGGTTCTTGGGCTTGGGAGGCCAACACTTTACTGAATGAACTCTCTCTCTCTCTAGCCCTCTTTTTGGATATTTTTAGTGTGACTTGATAGTCAATGTGTGTTTAACATATAAAGAATGGAGAGACGACAGAGTGTAGAAAGCACTTTGTGCAAAAACCTGAGAACCTGAGGTCAAATCTCCAGATTCTATGTAAAGCCAAACACTATAACACTAGCATCTGAAATCACAGTACACTTATGGGAAGAAGGCAGGCATAGACAGGAGGACTGCCTGGAAGCTCACAGATCAGCTAGCCTGGCAAACGACTAGAGAGACCCTCCCTCAAACAAGATAGAAGACAAAGACCAACACTCTACACTGACCTCTGACCTCCACATGCATGCACACTGTGGCACGTGCATGCCCACACTCACGCACATGAACACACAAAAAAATTAATTTAAAAAGCCAATGTAGCTAATTATCTTGAAATTAGATTCAGTGGCAATTAAACCACTTAGCACAAGTGAAGCAGATATTTAAACACCTCTGAAAAATGGGCACATGAGGCCAGTGACTTCATCTATAAGTAAAATAACATGGGGCTGGAGAGATGGCTCAGTGGTTAAGGCACTTGTCTCCAGTGCCTAAGGCCTTGGGTTCAATTCCCCAGGACCCACATAAGCCAGACCCACAAGGTGGTGGCCCTGGTGCATTCTCTCTCTCTCTCTCTCTCTCTCTCTCTCTCTCTCTCTCTCTCCTGCTTAAAAATGAATAAATAAAATATTTTTTTAAAAAAAGAAAAATAACATCAGCCAAGTGTATCAGAGAATATCCACTCACTTTGGACCCAGACACAAAAAAAGCCTGGACCAGAACAAGGGAAGTGAACCCAGCCTGCATCTGCAAGGGCAGCTGTTCAGTTGGCTCCCTCAAGGAGTCAGACAGTGAGTTCTGGGCAAGCACAGTAAGAACTTGAGGAATCAGTGATAGAGGACACTTGAAAGAGATGGGTGTTCAGGGCATGAATGCCACACCTGCTGAGACTCCATGAGTAAAGAGGCAGGAAGAAGGCTGACCCATCACTTAAGAAGGGGCCTTAGGATGCACTTGGCTTTGCCATTTAATACACACATGCAGTTCTAGCTGCCAAGAATTAAGGTCTAGAGAAAAGTGTGTGGCAGACATTGTGTGTGGAAGACTCAGTCAATAAGAGTGTGGTCCCTGAAGCAGTGCACACCCCTCATAAGACATACGAGGCAGTGTCCCTCTTCCTGGCTCCGGGGTCTCTTCAGTGGTATTATCTGCCCTCTGTTCCTCCATCTAGCTGACATCTAGTCAACCACTTCTCTCCATCACATCACCTAAAAACAAACTCGAGCCCTTCCTACCTTAAAAATATCTTCCCACCACCCCACGTTTCCTACAGCTGCAGCCCTCACTCCTCTTCCTTCTCAGACACAGACTTTTTTAGACAGCTATCCAACCTGTATTCTCCATATGTTCCCCTCCTACTCACTCCCCAGTTCATGCCACACTCTTTCACCAACCTTCCAAGGGCTCTGAGAACACACTGTGATTTATCGGTAGCCTCCCTCTTAATGTTCTGGGCAGTTTTTCATTCTTTAATCTACTTGGTCAAAGCTGCTCTTATCCCTCTGGGGTGTTCCTGGCCTCTCAGGACATCGTGGTCTCCTGGTTCTCTTTCTACCTTTCAGGCAGTTGGGTGGCTCCTTCCACAAGCTCCTCCTCTCACTGAGCAGGCCAGAGTTCCTACAGCCCTCAAAGAAATTTCTTGATATTCTCCCTCACACAACCCCCACCTGAAAGATCAGCACATCTGGTCAGTCCAGGCCTGTGGGCATCCATCTCTTCTGCCCACCTGTGCTTCACTCATATTGTCCCATGAAAGCTGCAGGGCTCAGAGAGATTTGCCTAGAGCCACACATTAATAGTGCTAATAGCAAGGAGAGGCAGGACCCCAGAACTGTAGCATCTCCTGATCATTCTAATATAATCACTCTGGATCCAGAAAAGACATGAATAACATGTCATTTTTCATCATGGTATCGCTGAGAAAAAAACAAAACAAAACAGGGGCATATGAGGTCCCTCTATACATCTTTCGAGTTGGCAGGATTTGAAACTCAGAGATAATTTCCATGTCTGTCCTCAGAAGACTTCCCGAGGACCATTTTCCTAAGAATTTGACTAAAATGAGCTTCTAACTGTCTCTGTCTCGGGAACAGAGGGAGCTGGTGACAACTGGGGAGACGAGCAGGACTGAACTTCAAAGGCTTGGCGTCAACTGCCAGCAAGAGGCGAGAACAGCAGACAAGACAGCAACACTCCCGAAAATAATCAATCCATAAGGACTGTTGCATGGAACACAGAGGCAGCTAGCTCCGGGTGGCTCCAGGAGGCAAAATAAGACTCAAGAGAAGTTACTGATCAACAGATTTCAGCCCGAAATGAAAACCAAAGAGAGAGCTGTTGGAACTGTCCAAGGTACGAAGAGCAGCGTGCCTGGCCTTGGGAAGGACATTCGCATGTAGTCTGCCTGTCATTCTGCTAAGGGTGTTGTCAGAGAGTGAGAAAAAGCAAGGTCGAGTTTTCACACCATGTCTCATGGTTTGACCTTCTCAACAACACTCAGACACCAGTGACAAGTATATTCCATGCACAGCAGTGAGAATTCAGGGGCTGGGGAAATGGTGCAGTCAGAAAGGGCTTGCCTGGAAGCATGAGGATCTGAGTTCGGTCCTCAGAACGCATATAAAAATGTTGGGAAGGGTGGCATACGCTTGTAATCCCAGCACTGGAGAGGCAGAGAAAGGAGGATTCCTGGAGATCACTGCTCTGCGAGTCTAGCCAATGTGGTGAAGTTCTTGGGCAGCGAGAGTTCCTGCCTCAAATGAATAAAAAGGTAGATTGTGTCTGAGGAACTACATGCACACACACACACACACACACACACACACACACACACACACACACACACACACACACACAGTGGAAGTTTAAGCCAAAAAAAAAATTAGAAAAAAATGACTCTGATCACACAGCAAGCAAAGCATGATCTAAGACTTTATTTATACACCCAACACCATTGGATGAAGCATTATTATGCTGTATGTTCTATAAAAGGAAGGGCAGATAAGATTGAAAGTGTGACCGGAGGTCACCAGGGAGATCAGGAATAAAGGAGAAATACTTGTGCTATCCCAACAGGGTACAGGGAGATGAGATGAGGTTAAATCCAGAAGGATAAATGGACACAGAGAAGGGGCTCCTGACAGTCTGAAATGGAAGAAGTAAGCATAGAATGAGTGGACCATGGTCAGAGGTCAACTAAGTGAAGGGCAAATTGATGGAGACACCCAGGTTCCTCACAGGTCTTCCTTCTCTGGCACTCATTGGGTATCCAGCTTCCATGGCTCACACTTTCTCCTCCTCAAGACTCCTGCTGCAGCCAATAGGAGACACCTGAGCTAGAAAGACACACCCCCTTACCTACAAGATCATCGTGTCCTCTGTATCAAGCACATGTGACAGTGCTGTGTGTTACCTCAAAACTGGACATTTCTATGGTACAGTTCTCACTCCAGAGCTCTTGGAGGGTTCATTAAGATCGCTTTGAGCAGAGCTCATGGCCTTTCCCACCTGATCCTTTTCTCGTGTTTTGCTAACATATGGACCACTGTCTTCATTTCTGCTTGTGAAGAATGGATCCATGACAAGAGAGAGAATGCTCTGGTCCAAGAGAGTCACATGACCCAAGGTATGAGTGGGAGAGAGCACTGGATGATACAGAATGACAGGGCTGGGATAGTGACTACAGTGTGTCATGAGAGATGCTCAGGTGTGTAGCTGTGGCACAGTCTTGTCTTCAGAAGTCTCACCCATTTCCATACTAACCTCTGATATTTTACGAGGCTGCTTTAAATACATTTCAAAGCCCATCTAGGGCACAAAATGAGTTTATAGAGGCAGGAGTTACAAATATATTGCTTGACTTCTTTTCTCTTTTTTAAAAATATGCATATGTGTGTGTGTTTGGATGTACACGTGTGAGTGCACATATGTACGTGGACCTGGAGGCCAGAGGACCACCTTGGATGTCATTCTGAGAAATGTCAACTATCTTTTTTTTTTTTTTTTGAGACAAGATCTCTCACTTTACACTGGAGCTCACAAAATAGAAACAACTAGCTGGGAGAAAGCCACAGATGCCCCACCCATCTCCACCTCCCCAGAGCTGGGGTTAAGGTGCACAACACCTGTGTGATGTGTCCAGAGAGAGAGAGAGAGAGAGAGAGAGAGAGAGAGAGAGAGAGAGAGAGAGAGAGAGAGAGGGAGCATTTATACATGGTTTCCAGGGATTAAATTCAGATCCTCATGCAAGCAAGGCAAGCACTTTCCTGACTGAGTTCTCTCCCCAGCCCCAATTCCTCAATTTTTTCTCCTGGTAACATTTCATAAATCAGGAAGAAGAAAATGAGCCCCCAAAATGTCCTGATTCTCAGAGTACACAGCCTCTCTGTGGAACACATCACAAACTCCATTTGAGAAAGCCCAGAATATCTCAGTGGGTTATTTTGTCCCCCCCCCCTTCTTTCCTCCCTCCCCATCCTACACTTCTCATTGGCTCCTTCTGCTTCTCCTGCCTTCCTTCCTGGCCTCTCTTCATAAGGTCTTGCCCCTGGGTCCCTGTTAGTACTTGGTTTTAATTCTAAACCTTTCCCAAGCCTAGGAAGCTCTTTAATCACAAAGTCGGGCAGCCAAGGGAAGAATGCTAATTGGAAACTTTTCTTTCTCGAGGTCCTGGGGAGCTTGAATATGGAGATTTTTCCTTTGTGTAGTATGCCATTAGCACAGCATAGACTAGGGAGGAGCAGAACACAGAATGGTCCCAAATATGAGATATAAACCCAAGAAATACCAACTCCTAAGCCAAGAAGAGACCTCTGTGGTATAAATACTAATGACAGCGGTCCAATTGGAGGTTCTGGAATCTGGTTCTCTTTTCTCAGAAAAGAAAAAAGACTGGGAGAAAGTATGGAGAGAAAGACACCAGGTGCTCAGATGGGCTCACAGAGTTTAGGTCAGGTGGCACCTAGGCAAGGTAATGGGAATCCAGGTGATCTTTCCTTCCACCACCAGACGGGTCATCCTGTATATGCCAGGCCTCTTGGTAGTCCCTGGAGACAGATAACAACACATGCCCTGATCCTAAGAACCTAGAAGGGCAAAAGAGATAAACACATCAATAGAGTTGTACAGGTCACAGGGGGCACTTCCCTTTCATGGTCTTGCAGGAAGCTAGGTCCTTCTCCTTACCACCCGTGGTAACTACTTAAAACCAGAACACTGTCATTTGAAGATTTCATGTCTTTCTCTGTTTCTGTGGTTCTAGCAAGAGAACAATTCTGACTGACCTGACGCCCTCAAAAAAAAAATCTGTTAATCGGTTTGCAGTGACTCTGACCATGCACACAATACAAATGACTGAAGGACCTGACTTGCGCAAAGCTGGAACCAGAGATGATCTGGGGTCTGTGATATCATGTGTCAATGCCAGCTAGTGAGGGTGTCTCAGAAGGGTCAAAAAGCCTTGTGATTGGGCTGGAGAGATGGCTTAGCAGTTAAGGCACTTGCCTCCAGTGCTTAAGGTCCCTGGTTCAATTCCCCAGTACCCACATAAGCCAGACCCATAAGGTGGTGACCCTGGTGTTCTATCTATCTATCTGTCTATCTATCTATCTAATCTATCATCTGCTTGAAAATGAATAAAAGAATTTTTTTAAAATATTTTATTTATTTATTTGAGAGAGGCAGAGAGAGAGAGAGAGAGAGAGAGAGAGAGAGAGAGAGAGAGAGAGAGAGTATGAGCACATCAGGGCCTCCAGCCTCTGCAAATGAACTCCAGACACATGCGCCCTCTTGCGCATCTGGCTTTATATGGGCACTGGGAATCAAACTCTGGTCCTTCTGCGTTGCAGGCAGATGCCTTAACCACTAAGCCATCTCTTCAGTCCTGAATAAAAGAATTTTTAAAAAGCCTTGTGACTGATCTTTTTATTTCATCATTCTAGAGAAAATAACATTTATCAAAAGCCCTGGAGGTTTAAGATCAACTATTGTGTCCTTTGCTCCTAGGGAGAGGAGAAGGATCTTTGGAGGAGAAACAGGATGCTTCTCCCAGATCAAAGGGGGGTGAATGTCCTCAGGATGGCATGGGGGGAGCACAGCATACAGAAGCCTACCCTGAGACTTCTAGACAGGAACCATTTTTGTCAGTTGGCAGAAGTAGTTGTGGATCTATTGTGCCATAGGAGTTCTTAGTTCAAAAATAGAAATTCATCCTTTTGCTGGATACAATGACTCATGGGATATTGGAGGCAGCCCAGAAATCAGTATCTTAATAAGCCACCATGTGGTTCCTCCAGCAGAGGCCAGGGAAGCTAGAGCATCTCCTTGTGACATCTACCAGCAGCCAGCAACCAGTAGCAGGAATGGGCAAAAATGTTTGCTTTACAACAACAGTATCAGGAAAAGTTGATTTTGGAAACCATGCTTTTTATAATATATATATACATTTTATAATATATATATATACATTTTATAATATATATATACATTTATAATTTTATATATTTATATATTTATAATATTTATAATATATATATACATAATATATACACACATATACATATATACATATATATGTATATATATATATAATTTATTTGCAAGCAGAGAGATGTAGAAGACAGACAAATAGAAGAGGTGTGCCAGGACCTCCAACCTCTGAAAATGAACTCCAGATGCATGCACCACTTTATGCATCTGGCTTGACGTGGGTGCTGGGGATCGAACCTGGGTCATTAGGCTTTGCAGACAAGCACCTTAACTGCTGAACCATCTCTCCAGCCCTGAAACCATAGTTTTTGAACTGTCTATATTTAAATTATTATTAGTCTATGCCAAGACTTGAGGAAAATAAAAAGTTCCTTCCTGTATTTGTGTCACCCTGAATATGATCTGATTTTGGAACTAACAAGAATGGGGGGAGGATTAAGTCTCCACTGTTACCCATGCAGATCCTTAGAGCTTCTGTGAGCATATCCAGCCATAGCTGACTGCTCTTGGAGTCTCTGGTTTCATGAGAGACCCACATGAACTTGTACCCAAACCTACTGGACTCCCTGTTACATGGCACACACCTAGAATGGTGTCTGTTCTATACTCAGTTCCCTTGGTAGTCACTGAAATGAGAGAGAAAGAGAGAGAGAAAGAGAGAGAGAGAGAGAGAGATCAAGGAAGGGCAAGCAGAAGGGAGGGAGGACATTTCTGAGTTACCTAATCCAACTAGACAATGAGTCCACCTACCTCTGCAGCAAAGCCCAGGAAAAAACAGAACAAAAGGCTCATTTGGCCAAGGAACTCCTAACTAGAAATACAATGTTAACCTGTGGCAAAGGCTCCCTTATTCTACCCATATAAACAAACAAGCAGAAAACCCTATATACTTGAACCTCTACAAAAAAATGGACTGATCCTTCAGAAAAATTCTAAACACTAAAGCATGAGTTCAGATCCCCCAAACCCAAATAAATTGGGATCCTACAGCAGACATCTGTAACCCCAGTATTCCTACAGTAAGAAGAAAGGGTTCTCTAGAGGAAACAGAGTTGATAGAATGGATTATAATAAAAGGGAATTTATTGGGGTAGCTTACAAAAGTCCAACAATAGCAGTCTGCAGCCCCACAGGTGAAGAAACCAGTAGCTGTTCAGTCCACGTGGCTGGAGGCCTCAGCAGTCCCAATCCAGCCCAGAAGGCCTGATGGCTCCCTGGGGAGAGGCTGCTCTTCAAGTCCACAATGTGAGGCTGAGGAAACTGGGTTCCGATGTCCACAAAGGGTAGGAGAGCAGGATGTGAATGCAAGTCACGAACAAGCACCAGCAGCCGGGGGAGGAAGGAAGAGGGTTTCCTTCCCCTCAAGCTTCCTTATATTTTGTCCCCTTGGAAGGCCCACCCACTGGGGGGAAGGGCTCACTCTGGAGAAGGGAACTCCTCCCTTCTCCAAAATCCCAAAAGGATTTTGTCAATCCTTCCTGCAGGCAAACTCAGAGACCCACCCAAGATTACTATGGATTATTATATAGATCAAGTTGACAAATAAACTTAACCATCACAGTGGATGAACTGGAAAGGAGACTGGAGACTCTGAAGTTAAAGGCACTTGCTTTCAAAGCTTGCCAGCCTGGGTTCAATTCCTCAGCACCCACATAAAGCCAAGTGTACAAAGTGGTGCATGGGTCTGGAGTTTATTTGCAATGGCAAGAGGTCCTGGTACACTCTCTTGCTCTCTCTCTCTCTCTCTCTCTCTCTCGCTCTCGCTCTCGCTCTCGCTCTCGCTCTCGCGCTCTCTCTCTCTCTCTCTCTCTTCAAAAAAAAAAGAAGGGCAGTTGGGCTGGAAAGATGGCTCAGTGATTACCAGCAATGCCTAATGATCTGGGTTTGATTCCTCAGGACTCACTTAAATTCAGATGCACAAAGTGCTATAGCACGTACACATCCACACTCTCACACACAAATCTAAAACCAGCCAGTACTTGACTAAACTATGTATTATTCATTACTGCTTGGGGAGGTGAATAGCAGTTAAGGGGCAATTCTTATCTATGGTCCTCCCTCTGATTTAAACCACAATATAAAATAGGAAGGGCTGGGGGTTGCAATTTTGAGGTTTAACAATAGTATCCAACTGATCTTTTTCAAGACTGCAAGTAAAGGAGGCTGTATCCTCAGGAGTACTATTAGTGTGAAGGTCTCTCAGCTCCTATTGTTAAAGAACATTCATTACCAGGCTCTCATATAAAATCCCGACAAGGAAGCAAATATGAGTCTGCAATGTTCTCAGTAACTCTTATGCAATTGCCTCTTGGGGCTAATTAGAGCTGCTTTTGTAATTCGCCAGCTATAAATTCCTCCGGATGCTCTCAGAGCAATGGGAGACTGACTACTCCAAGTCGGGGGTTCTGTGCTGATATTGCAAATCCATCCAGTGACCCAAAGTTGGTAGGAGTCCCTCTGATGGGCATCTTGTGGATCAGTGGCATTCAGACATCTGGGATAGCTTTCTAGTTTGCTAATTATTCTCCTGCTCGTTGCAGATCGGGTTAAAAGATAACTTCCCATAACTGTGTTAGGCAGCACCTGCCTTATTCTCCACTAATTTATTTTAAATTGGTTTAGTGCAGACTTTTTGCCCCATGCTGTCTACAGAGCTATGAATTCATTTCCTCATCTACCCTCCTGAATTTGATCAAGGAATGAAAAACCAGCAATAAGCTTTACAGCTAGACTTAGAAAACACAGTCAGAGACAACAAAGCCAAGCTAATTCCAAACACTGGAAAACAAATATTTCCAAAGCTTCTAGTGTCTAGGGGGGAAGGGACAAGTAATTAAACCAAATGTAACATTTGATAATGGGAAAGGATACATTGTACTCATTCCTTGAATTTCTGTGAAACATCTGTCTCTTTTTATATGTTTTCTTTTATCATGTAATCCTCTCTACAACCCATTGGGGATAGGTATCTACTAATCTGATTTTCCAAAAGAGAAAAAAAAAGTGGGGAGAAAGGGATTAAGCTTTCAAGAAATTAAATAACTTGCCTAAAATGACACAGCTGATAAGATTTGAACCTCGGGCAGTTCGGCTTCAAAGCCAAAGGGACTTGACTACATTTTCTCTGTGTGGAAATTCTTTACTTTGACCCACCAAGCAGCTAAATCAGGAGGTGATGTGGAGTATAAAAAAAAAAAGTAAAAATAAAAATAAAATTCTTTACTTTCCAAAAGAATTCACAACAGGGTTCCTTGAAATAGCCAACTCCCCTATTGAGCTGAAAATATAATTTGAGTTACAAAATCTCTATTTATGAGGAGGTTTGCTCTAACTTAGCCACTTTCTTTCTGTAATGGAATTACACAGATGTAGGGTCTATGAGGTCAAGCATCAGGAGACCCTGTATAGTTGGTGATTGGCCTTATGTGTGAGACACAATGAACACGCTGGAACATGATCTGGGGGCTGAGAAGATCGGGGAGTCGGTAACGTGCTTGCTCTGCAAGCATGAAAACCTGGCTGGATACAAAGAAGACAAGTATGGTAAGTTACACTTGTAATCCAGCACTGAGGAGGACGAGACAGGTGGGTGGATGCCTGGGACTTACTGGCCAGTCAGTCCAGTGTATTTGACAAACTCTAGGCCAGTGAGAGATCCCATCTCTGAAAATGTGGTTGATGTCCGAGGGACAACACCTGAGGCTGTTCTATGACCTCCACATGTGTGCATGCACAAATACATCCACACATACATGAACATGTATGCACGCATGCATACAGCATTATAGTCCATGACAATGTTCTTTTCAGATATATCAAAATGCAGTCTGTGAGAAATTGGGGGGGGGGAGGAAGGTCATATACTGAGAAGATTGCTCAGTGGTTAAAAGCATTTGCTGCTTAAGCTTGAGGGCCTGAGACTGACCAAGTTCAATTCCTGATACCCATGTCAAAAAGCTGGGTATGGCCATGCACATCTGTAACCCCAGTCCACAGGGGATAGAGCAGCTCTGGGGTTCACTGACTGGAAAAATAAAACAGACAGCAGCTATAGATTGGGAAAGAGAAACCCCTTCTCAGGGAGGTTCAGAGATGAGCAAAAGAAAAGGCACCCAAAGTTTCCCTGGTATGTGTACACATACACATGGTATACACCCATCTGTGGATACATGTGCATACACCACATAATATGCCACATCACATATACTACATACACACACACACACACACACACACACACACACACACACACACACTGTGTTGGTTTGAATCAGATGCCCCCCATAAACTCATATGTACGGAATGCTTGATTGGTCCCCGGCTGGTGGCAATTGGGGAGGTGGAGCCTTGCTGAAGGAGGTGTGTTTGCAGAGGCGAGCCTAGGGATATTGTAGCCAGATCCCCCTTTCTGGAGCTTGGCTCACTGTTCTGCTACTGATTTCTACCTTTTGTGACAGAAGTGATGGCCTCAGCTCATGCAGTGCTTTCCCCTTGTCATCATAAAGCTTCCCCCATCCCTCAAGACTATAAGCAAGAGTAAACCCTTTCCTCCCATCAGCTCTTTTTGAAAGAGTGGTTTATCCCAGAAATCTGGAAAAAAAAAACACACACACATTAAAAAAAGGTCATAAGTTCTTTCCCTCCCATTAAGAAATAAAATCTTCTTCCTCACCCTGTGGATCCCAATAGAGCACGTGTTTTTCCTTGGCCAATTGGATATTAGCAAATTTGATGTAACCAGAGTCATGAAAAGTGCCTTTGCATTCATTCTGGCTTGCTACCTTCTGAGCTTGGATCCCCAAGTCTGCCTTATATTTCATTTGGAGACAGCCTGCTGGAGAAGTGAGGCACCCCCTGCCAACCAGCATCCAGAACCCGGGTGCTCACTGTCAACTGCAAAGGAGGTCATTCCATGTCTTCTAGCTAAAGGCAGATGCATGAGAGCTGGTCACGATCAGCAAGAGCCAGCCCAAGCCAGACAGAGCTGGGCAATGCACAGAATTGTGAATTTTTGTTCTAAACCACAAAGCAAAGGGATGATATTTTATGTGACAATTTAAAAAAAATCAACTAACACAAAGTTCTCACACATTTTCTATCTATCCTTACAAATAGACAAGAAAATCATAGAATGATGGCTGAGGAGATAGCTCAGTCACTAAAGTGCTTGCCCTGCAAGTATGAGGGGATCTGAACTGGAGCCCAAGTCCCCATGTAAAACACATCAGTTATGATGGCACATGACTGTCATCCCAGCAAAGGGGCTGAGACAATTAGATCCATGGAGCTCACTGGCCAGTCAGTCTGGCCCACTTGGCAAGCTTGGGGCCAATAAGAAACCCTTTCTCAATAAAAGTAGACATATATGAGCACCTTTAATCCCAACACTTGGGAGGCACAGGTAGACGGATCATTGTGTGTTGGAAGCCAGACTGAGACCACATAGTGAATTCCAGGTCAGGCTGAGCTAGAGTGAAACCCTACCTTGAGCAACCAAAAAGAAAAACATGAAATATATTTTTTTTAAAAATAGTGGACATGCACCTGAGAAGAATGACACCAAAGATTATCCTCGGGTTTCCACATGAATGCATAACACATGTACATGGGCACACACATAAACACACACACACACAAAATAAAATAAAATTCAGAAACGACAAGAAGAAAATGCTGGCAAAGAGAGAATAAGGTTGTCCAAAGTTCTTTAAAAGTTAAAGGACTCAGAGAGTCCAACCCACAGTTAACATTCAGCTCCATTCTCTCCCAGTTCACTGATCTTTACACTACACCAAACTCTTTCTCTGAAAATTTTTACCCTAACTGGACCAATTCTATGGTCCCATTGTAGTCTCCAGCCCCAGGGGAAGCAAGTCAATTGGAGATTTAAGTTAATAATAAATGAAGAATTTTTCCAGTGTGTTTCTTATTTCTCCTTCTCTCTTAGATCTCTTTTACAGGTGACTCAAGTCAGCCTGCAAACTAGGGGGGAAATGGATGAAAGGACAGACAGAGGCTGTGGTAATGCTGTCTGGCTGGAGGGTGTTTTTCACCTTCAAAGCACATTGACCATGAATTACAGGATATACTTTTACAGCTCACATCTCTATGTAATGTCTACGTTTGAGGCCTCTAGTCACGAAAACTATGTTACCTTAAAAAAAATAAGTGTAACCCAAGAACAGTGTGTTCCCTGCAGTATGGAGAAAGAGAAATCGATGCTCAGCACCTCTGGGTTTTTCTGGTCAGTGCTCATATGAATTGCTCCACGTTTCCCAGTGAAGAGTGCTGAGGGTCTCCTTACACAAAAACTGGCCAAGTAGCTATATCAGTTACTTTTGTGTTGCTGTGACAAAATAATTCAAGGGAAGATGGATTCATACTGGCTGGTGGTTTTTTTATTTTTTATTATCCATAATGAGATATATTTAATGAACAAATAATGAGTTGTTATTCCCAGTTCCCCAATGTCCCTTTTCCCTATGCCCAATCAACTGGATATACTCCTCCGTGGGCAGTCTGGATCATTCCGTGCTGTAAGGGATAGCCTAGGAGTTAGCCCGGTTCCACCTGCCTCAGTGTGATGTTACTGAGGGGGAAGATGTCGGTGGGAGTTCTCCCCCACCATGGCTCTTACAATCTTTCTGACCCCTCTTCCACTCAGTTCTCTGAGTCATGGTGGGTGAGTATTAAGGCTGCTTTATTGTTGAGGTCTTAGGGGTCTCTGTACTTCTGCTTTAGGTTGTGTTGAAAATTGTTGATGTCTGTGTAGCTTATCCTGTGTTGACTGATTGGCTGTGGTTAAGGGTCTCTTGTTTGTCCTACCATTCTCTTTGGGGTTCCATATGGATCCTCCAAGGTAGGTCTGGTGTGGCTCATCTCTTGCCAGGCTACTGGTTTTAGAGAGGGCCATCATGGCTGAGTGTGGTGGAACAAAGCAATTCACATCATAGTGGGTCAGGAAACAGAGAAAGGGAATGATAACCTGGGCTGGTTTTCTCTTTTTATTACATCCAATCTCTCAGCCCAGGAATACTGCTGTCTACATTCAAGATAGGTTTTTCTTCCCTCAATTCATCCTCTGATAATACCCTCACCTATGTGCCCAGAGGTGTGCCTCAGTCTTGGAGGGGATTCTAAATCCAGTCAAGTTAACAGTGATGATTAACCATCACAGTGGTAGCAAGTTTTCTCTCAAGAAAACACTCCAGATCAACCCCCACTTCTAGAGACTACTGTGAAATCATGAGGGTAGGTGAAGCACATGGAACTCTGGGTAACATGTGGACGGTATGCAGCATTATGAACTATTCAAATTTTTTTTTGAGGTAGGATCTCACTCTAGTCCTGGCTGACCTGGCATTCTGTCATCCCCGCTTTGCCTGAAACTCACAGTGATCCTCCTACCTCTGCCTCCCAAGTCCATGTTATCCACCAAACAGTTAAGTAGCCATAAATGATTGGCAATGCTGAATAATTGTCGACATAAATTCTTGGACAAGGTAACCTATCTAAGAAACCACATATCTCTTTTGTGCCCAACAAATTACCTTCTAAATATTTATATTTATGCCCATCGATTAGTGCTGTTCTTACCTTCGGCAAGAGAAGCATTTTTTTTTCTTTCAGTTGACAGTGACTACTGAGGAGACTCAAAGCTCATTTAGCTGCTAACAAGCAGTTGAATGTCCAGCACAAAATGAGACATCTCTATCATGCCTTTCAAGGCTCAGGGGCTATTGCAGAAGAGGGGGCAGAAAGAATTTAAGAACCAGAGTATAGAAAAGGGTACTTTGGTACACCTTCTTCTGGACACAAAGTGGCCAATGGCTGTTGAACTCATAACTTCACAGTGGCTGTTATTTCCTGCACAAGACCTGCAAAATATGGGCTCCCCAACATTTTGTTATGGATGGCAGAGAAGGGAAAAATGGATACAAAAGACATCAAAGTAGACAAGGGGCTAGTTGGAAAGAAAAAATGGATTCTCTGCAGGCAGGGGGATGAAGAGATGGATAAAACAAGTTAGTGGGGGCTGGAGAGATGGCTTAATGGTTAAGGCACTTGCCTCCAGTGCCTAAGGCCCAGGGTACAATTCCCTAGGACCCACATATGCCAGACCCACAAAGTGGTGGCCCTGGTACACTCTCTCTCTCTCTCTCTCTCTCTCTCTCTCTCTCTCTCTCTCTCTCTCTCTCTCTCTCTCTCTCTTTCTCTCTCTCTCTCTGCTTGAAAATGAATAAATAAAATATTTTTAAAAATAAGTTAATGGGAATTATAAAATTACAAAATACGTTATGTACATTTACACAAAAATTGTCAATAAAAAGTTTTTTAAAAAGAAACAAAAATACATATTCCAAAGTCACAGCACTCTTTTCTTTTAGATGCAGAATTTTCTGTTCAACACTACTTTTGCTTTTACCCTTTTCTTGTTTTTATTTTTGTTTGACACAGTACTTGGATATATTTGCAGAATATGATGGGACATTTCAACACATGTATACACTATGTGTCATCAACTCAAGATAATTACCATATTCATCTCCTAAGCACTTATGATATATTTTGGGTGAGAACATTCAAATTTGTAGCTCTTCTCAAATATTGTTATTATTATATATCGACTAGAGTCACCTTACTGTGCACATCAGAACACTTTCTCTTGTTTCAGTTTGTGTCATTGACCAATTTCTTTCCACTGTCTCTCCTTCCTATGCTCCCCAATCTCTGGTAACTACTATTCTCTCAACTTTTATGAAATCAACTATCAAAAATTTCTCATGAGTAAAATTGTGTTTGGTACATGTTTTTCTGAGTCAGGTTTGTTTCTCTTAATGTAACGTCCTCCAAGTTCATCCACATTATTCCAAATGACAAGATTTCATCATTTTATGGCCAGTGTTCCATTAGGTATACACACCACAATTTCTTCACCCATCCATCAGTTCATGAAGATTATGGTTCATTCTACTTCTTGGCTATCATAAACAGTGCTGGTGTGAACACAGGAGATTAGCTATCTCCGGTCTTCTCAGTCATTTCCTTTGGATACATACCCCGTAATGGGACTGCTGGGTTGTATGGTAGTTGTGAATTATATGAGGAAACTCCCTACTGGTTTCCATAATGGCCGTACTAAATCCCATTCCCATCCATCCACAGTTTCTGAGTTCCCCTTTCACATCTTTGCCAACATTTGTTTTCTGTCTTTGTGATATCAGTCAGTCTAACTGGGATAAGGGAGAATCTTATTGTGGTTTCTGACTTGCATTTCTCTAATGGTTAGTGTGCTGGAAACTGTTTCATGTAACTATTAGCTACTTCCAGGAGTTTCTTTGAGAAATGCCTACTCAGGTTATTAACCAACTTTTTGTTTTGTTATGTTTTTGTTTTTCAAGGTGGAGTCTCACTCTAGCCCAGGCTAACTTGGAATTCACTATGTCTCAGGGTAGCCTTGAACTCACAGAGATCTTCCTACCTCTGCCTCCTGAGTGCTGGAATTAAAGGTTTGTGCTACCATGCCCAGCTTTCATTAACCAACTTTTTAATCAGACTAGGTGTGGGTTGTATTTACCATTCACTTGTTCTGGTTTGTTTTGTTTTCTTTAACGAGTTGAGAATTTATCTATTGGTTCAAAAGCCTCTGAGCAGAAGATGGACACCCAGATCAGCAGAGGAGGATCTCTTAGTACTCAACAAGGAAAAAGAAAACACTTAACCAGATGGGTGGGTCAGGCTAAGGGCTGGACAGGTGTCAGTACAGGACTTTCAGGTGAGGGTAAAACACCAAGCTTTCTTCAGCAATTCGTTTCCCAATGTGAGCAGTCATTTTGATCTCACAGACATTCTGAGAGGGAAACTGCCCAGGACATCCACCAAGTGGCCACGTGAGTCCTTCTGCCTGCTCAGATGACCTCTGGGCAGAGGAGTCATGTGTCACCACCCCACACCCCAGCACAGAACAGACCCTCCCAAGCAGCCTGATGGTAACCAAGCTTGTGTCTCTATTTGTCTGTGTTCCTCTTTGCTCTCATTCCTCCCCATTCTACATCTGTTCCACCTTGCAGAAGGCACGCAAGCAAATTATGCACGCCAGAAAATTCTCTTTCTATTGTGGTGATCATTTTTCTAGAATTGGCCCAGGCAGGCTACACAGACACCTAGAATTCCCTGAACCAATACAAGTTCTGGCTCCTGCAACCAGGAGAGAGTGGCTTGCCTGCCCCCTGCTACTCTGGCCTTTGCCTCCTCCACTGTCTGCTTATCTCCTTGGATCCAGACTGCTCCAGCAGCACCTGACAGGAACCTAAATGATGTCATTACAATAGTCATGGAAAGAGAAGAGCACAGACTTGGAGACCATTAGGAAGCTCAGTTCTGAGGCAGGGCGAGGGGCAAACCAACTCATGTTCTAACCAGGATCCCTGACTCCTTACCATGGGTCTGGAAAGCACCACTCAGCTGATTGCCACTTCAACAAGAAGGTACCAGTAACTTCGAGAAAGCAACAGACAGCTAAGAATTTTTTGTTTGTTTGTTTGTTTGTTTTTCAAGATAAGGTCTTACTCTAGCCCAGGCTGTCATGGAATTCTTCACTATGTAGTCTCAGGGTGACCTCAAACTTACAGTGATCCTCCTGCCTCTGCCTCCCAAGAGCTGGGATTAAAGGCTTGCACCACCATGCCTGGCCTAAGAAATTATATCAAGGTGGCAAAGACTTTCTGCTACAGCATATGGAATTTTGGAAGAAGTTGTTAGACTACATAAACTTTTGCTTCTGGTTTGTATACATATAATAACATAGACATGACACAAAATATGCAATATATACTACAGAACATAAGTAAATATAACATAATATAAATAAACATAAGTGTGTGCAGATATCATTTATTCTACTCAGTTATAGAAGCAAAAATTTATTTTCATTTTGTACTAAATGCATAGTTTTATAACTATGTATACATATATTTGTATATTACATATTACTTATAAATATCTTAAATACCTTAACATTTTAAATATTCTAAAATATTTCAACATTTTAAATACAAGTATGACTAGCTACTTAACAATATAAGATAATAATACATACTATATAAGATATAAGATAAGGTAATATATAATATTATATAAGGTAAGAGATAGTGCTTTTTACACCACCACAAGTTGTCCACTTGTAAACTGTAAGTATTAGGACACAGAGACCATGCTGTGAGAATTAAGTCTCCAGAGGTGACAGCCTGGGTCACTTAGGGCAACACTGGCTATGACAATAGACCATAGGACTACAAAAGCAGCTCATTCTATTCCCATAGCAGTTCTGGGTAGAGAACCAGACATCCCATGTAATATTAAGGATGCCAGCTGATTACTGGTCCTTGGCAAAGGGCTTCCAAACTCACCTGAAAGATCATCTCATTTCCAGGAAGATGGGAACATGAGGTGTGCTTAGGGTTTTATAGGTTGTATTGATTACTTTTCTTGTTACTATAACCAAGTACCTGACAAGAGGAAGTTTAAGGGAGGAAAGGTTTATTTTAGCTCACAACTTAAGGAGATATATAGTCCATGATGATGGGAAAGGCAAGGCAGAATATCTCAGGCATTCCATGGTGGCAGGAGCTTGTGGTAGCCACATCTCTGAGGATCAAGAAACAGAGGCAGGACAGGAAGCGGGGCTGGAATGTAAACCTCAAGATCCATCTCACAGGACTTACTTCTTCCCACCAAGATCCACCTGCCAAAGGTTCCACAACCTCCAAAAACAGTGAGACGACCTGTTCAATACATCAATACATCCAAACCTTAATGTAAACCAAACCTGAAAGCAAAGCAGTGCCAACCATCCATACCCCAGGCCATTGGATAGGACTCAGTCCCACAACCACTCTGAGCTTTATGGGGAAGCTGGGAACCAAATCCTACACTGTTCCTAAGGAGAAAAAGCAGTAGGTATAAACTGAAAGTCTCTTTGCCTCAGAACCAGTCTTGGGACGATGATTAGCCTTAAAATCTCTAATTCTTTTCTTTCAATTTTAATCACCTCCTGAAAGTTAATGTTGTTGGTCTGCTTGGAAAGATCTAGAATCACCTAAGAGAAAAATCTCTAGGCATGTGTGGTAGTTTTGAATAATGTCCCCCCCAATAGAATTTATTATAATTGTGTTTATTAAATTGTAAATTGTCTCCAGCCAGTTTTGGCTGGAGGAGGTGTGTCACCTTGGCCAGATCCTAGGGTTCAGCCCTCAGGTGTTTCTGGGGAGAGTCTGGAATTCTAGCTATACATATGCAAAAAGCAGTCTGAGCTCAAGCCTGGAGTTCCTTTTGTTTGCCAGTTTGGAGTGTGCTTGCTGGCTTCTGGAGGTGCTGTTTCTCTCTCTGCTTGCTTCTGTAAAAGGGGGCCAGCCTTTCCTTAACTTCCCCTGGATCTGATAGTTTCAATAAATACCTTCCTCCCCAAAATTGTGCCTGGTTTGGAGATTCGTCCCAGCAGCGTGTGGCTGGCTATGACTGTATGCTTGTGAAGGAGTTCCTACACTGTGTTAACTGAGGTGGGGGAATCTACCCTAAATGTGGACTGTGCTATTCCTTGGGATGCGATCTGGTCTACATAAAAAGAGCTGAGCACCAGCATTCTTCTCTCTCTGCTTCTGGACAGCAAATGACATTATGATCAGCTGCCTCCTTCCCCACCATGATGGACTGTATCCCCTCAACAATAAGCCAAGGCAAACCCTTCTTTCATTAGGCTACTTCTTTTCAGTTATGTGGCTACAGCAACAACAACAAAAACAAAATGTAATCAATACACACCTTTAACTAAAATAAAGCTATAAATAGAAACGTCAGCATCCAGTTTCATGAGTCTATGTAGGAGGATGGAGATTTAATCCTTTCTTCTTGGACATCATCTAGCTCAGAGTTTCCTAAAATGAATTAGCACCTACTTCTTGATTTCCAGTTTCTGTTTTGATCCACATACAAATAATATAAAGACATCTATTTTTTCATAAGAAATAGAGTCATACCATAAAACATACATGTCAAAGTCAAACAATATTGAAAATAAAATTGCACTCTAGGTAGCATTGCTCAGTTATTATTATAATATGTATCTAGTCGGGCATACATAATTGTGATCCAGTTTGACATGGCAGAAAGGTCAGGTAGAACCATCTTTCTTCTGAGGCCATAGAGGAGTTGTTTTCCTTTTAATATCCAGCAATGCTACAGTAAGAAAGGCTTTGGTGTTGGAAACCAGACTAGGCTGTCTTCATTATCTGCTGTGAGCATTCTTTGTCCCTGTCTGTAATAAACAGACAAGTAAAATATGTGACAAAGAGTCCCACCCAGGGTCAACCCATGTCAAGCTTGATAGATTCTCCACTTAGTGGGGAACTTGGGGACATAGAAATGGCAAAGAGTGGGGCCCTTCTTTGGGATTTAACAAGGTATGGAAGGGCCAAGTAAGTACCTAAATTGTAGGGGGTAAGGAGAAGGAAGGGTGATGATGAAAGGCTTTTTGCTGGCCTCTACAACAACTGATAAATTTTCTATTTGTCCTTGAAAACAGTTCTTTCAAAAGGCAACTATAACCCCCTCACCTGGATCACTGCTTAGAAGTCTGTCACTGCTATGACATTCATCACTGGGGAGATGCATTTTCTCATTGCTGTGACAAAATGCCTGTCGGAAGCAACTTAAGGGCTGGAGATATGGCTCAGCATTTAAGGTGCTTGCCTGCAAGACCTAGTGACCTAGGTTCGATTCCCCAGTACCCACATAAAACCAGATGCACAAGGTGGCACATGCATCTGGACTCTGTTTACATCAGCTGGAGGCCCTGGCAGGCCCATTTTCTCTGTCTGTCTCTCTTCTATCTCTCTCTGCTTGCAAACAAATAAATAAAAATAAAGCAACTTAAGGCAGGAAAGGTTCTTTGGGCTCACAGTTTGAGGATCTAATAGGTCACAGTGGGGAGTGTGAAGTGAGAAGTCACAATGCCACTGCAGTCAGGAAGCAGAGATAAATGAATGCTTTGGTAAGCAGCTCACTTTCTCCTTGATATTCAATCAGGGATTCCAGCCCATGGAATGATGATACTCAGTTCAGGTGGATCCTTCCACCTTGATTAGCCTACTGTAGAAATTTCCTCACGGGCATGCCCAGAGATGTGTGTTAGGTTATTCTAGACCCTGTCAAGCTGACAATATTAACCATCACAAGATCCCATCATTGTTTGTTCACCTCTACTTTAAGGCAGGATTGTATCTGATGCCTATCCTTGTCATCTTGGCTAACACGTGGCACACCATAGACCACATACAGGAAGAAAACGAATGAACAGCCATGTCCTGCTGATGTCCCAGCATCGCTCAGGCGAGTGGCATACAAACGTGTACTCTGGACAGAGATGCAGATCTTGAGGTGGGTGTTTGGGAGCAATTTCTACACCCACTAACTCTGGCTCTTTCTAAACCAATCATTAAAATCAGTATCAGAAAGCTTTTAGCTGAGACTTGTGACAGCTCCCTCCAGGATGTCATGAAGTGAGGCTGTCAGCTGGATTGAGGCGAACAGGAGGGACCAAAAGGTCACTCTTCCTTTCTGTTGACACCATTAACAAAGACGGGCTCCATGAAAATAATATATATGGATCTTGAAGGGAGTTAATTTCTTTTCCTTTTCACTCAACACTGAAATGGTGTTATTTTCTTAATAGCTCGTAGCAGCTTGTTTTCTATAGCAGCTCTTTAAATTGAGCTCATATGGTAATAACTTACTTCAGAGCAACTGAAGCAGTGGGGGAGCAAAAAAAAAACTGGATGAGGAAAAAGAAGAGATGAGCACAGGCTGGAAGAGCTACTAGATTCTTTTTATTTCAAACCCTCTTTTTGAGCTTATAACCTGGAAGATTCAAAAATTTAAAAAATGACTCACAAATCACACAGCAAACCGGCAATAAGCTAAACAATGACCCCCAAGCTAAAAGATGTATTTCTTATGGGAAATGTGATTTGAATAAGTGAGGTTTTTAAAATTCACCTCAGGATGCTCCAGAACCAGGTTGCCAGGAATAGGAAAATTCCAATCTGTTTTGCTCCAAGCGAATGGGGGGTTGGGGGGGGGGACAATCACTATTGGCTGGTCAATGCTGTGACTTAACATTCCATGGAAATCTACAGGGGTTAGATGCTGTTCACATGCCATTAAAGTCACTCCTGTCTTCTCCCTGTTTGCATCCTGGAATGGCAAGGGGGAGAGCCATCCAAAATGAAGCTCAAAATGGTTGTGGTGATGCTTTGTAACCTAGTTTGCATGCACAGGTAGCCATGACAACTTCCATGGTGGGCATGATGGTCTGAATAGAAATGTCTCCGTCGCCCTTGGGATGGAACTTCCTGCTCGGTCCATAGCTGGTGGAGCATCTGAAAGGTGAATCTTGCTGTAGGAGGTATCTTGGAGGTTGAAGGGTTCAGCCTAGCCTACTGTGTATTCAGCACTAGCTCTTGCAAGCTGTTTTCTCTTTGCTCCAAATGTGTGATGAAGTGAGCCAGCTTCCTCCACCATGAAGAAGGTTCCCCTGGAATCTGTAAGCCTGAAATAAACCCTTTCCTCCTAAAAGCCACTTTGGGTCGGGTGTTTGATCCCAGAAATGAGAAGGATACAGCAACAATGGGAGACAAGTCATCCTAGTGCTTAAGCCTCACCCAGGTGAATCCCAGAGACCAGGCAGGTGGGGAATATTCACTCCTATGCATGGCAAGTTCTTCTCCTTGTTATGTCAGACAAAACAACTGGACAGGCTGAATGCTATATCCATTGGTCAGCAAAGCCAGGCAAAGGATTAAAAAAAACTATAAATGACAAGGTATAACTAAGAAAGAAGGAGGGCCTTGGTCCACCGTGGTGAAACAGCGCTGTTTGAAAGCAAAAGCTAGCCATCCTGAGTGCATTTTTTCATTCTTTCAGCTACTTTCCCCAACTTCCAGCTTCCAGCAAAAGCTATCCATCCTGAGTGCATTCTTTCAGCTACTTTCCCCAACTTCCCCAGCTTCCATCCCTGCATGGTTAACTCCTATCCACAGACTTTAGGTACAAGGAAACAACCTGAAGCTTTTCAAAAGATTTGGGGAGATGAAGTATCAGTTTGTAAGACTTCATTCATGTGCTTGCATTTCTTGTCTGGGTAACTCTCCTGGCACAGCAAGCTGTGGTTGGTCTCTGAGGCACCAGAAAAAAAAAAAAACATGAAAGCAGCCCTCTGCATGGCTAGTGGTAAACACCAAAGGTTGTCTAGAACACTTTCATTCCTGGGTCCCATCTCATCAAAAGCCAAACATGGTATGCAACAGTTATATCTGGAATTTCTTTCATTGAAAGCCCAGAGTAATCTACTACAGAGAAGTTCAGAGACAGGAGAGTTTTTTTTTTTTAGAAAGTCCTGACAAAGTTTGTCTCCTAGAGATAAGAGAAAGTTGAAAAATAACAAATGAAACCCCAGGAGCAAACTAGAGAGAGAAGAAAGTCCTATATAAAGCTCTGAAATATAGTTTTAGGGGACATCTCTAGTTCTAAAAGTTTTCTTTCCTCTCAGTACTTAGAGGTTAATGGATGTTATTTTGGTTTTGGAAAATCAAATATAACTGGCTTGGTCCCCTATCACAAGCTGTGGGAATACCATACCTTGTTCAAGATTTTAAGAATCCCAGCACTTAAGAGGTAGAAGTAGGAGGATCGCTGGAAGTTTGAGGCCAACCTGGGACTACAGAGTGAGTTCCAGGTCATCCTGGGCTAGAATGATATCTTAGGTCAGGAGAAAAAAAAGAATTCCCTTGGAGCCTTTGTCACCTGTCTCAAGAATCCATGTCGGCTGGTCAGTAGCTCTCATCCTGACTCAGCACACCCCCCTACTCCTGTCTGCTGGCCGATACCCTAGGGACGTTACACCTTGAGTTTCCCCACAGCATTGTGGGTGGTACATTTTCACTGGCTCTTCAGAGTAAAGGCTGGTGGTTATTATACCACGTGAAGCTAGCATGCACTCCTGACTTCTCAGAGACCTGTGTTCACATAGTGCCTCACATACCTGCTGCCTATCCAAACTCACACAACCCTCCATTGGCACTTTCCTCCTCAAACCCATGAACCCTGTACCAGTTCTCCCAAATTCTTTTTACAACTATCTATTTTCAGGCTACTTCCAGCCACCCAAACTCCTTGTAATTTCACTTAATAAGGTACCATTGGTATACAAAACTGTACCTGTTTGATGTATACACTTTGATAAATTTGAGCACATGATACCATTGTCATATCCAAGTATGAAACATTCCCATTCCCTCCAAAAGTTTCCTTGTCTATGTGTTAAGAATATTTAGCATGAAACCTATGCTGTTCTTAATGTATTTTAAAATGAATAATGATGCCACATTGTTACCTATAGAAACAACATTATACAACATATCTCTAAAACATATTTGTCATTCATAACTGAAACATTTTACTAATTAATAATAATGTATTGGTTTTATTGCTCTAAATTTATTAAATGTATTGATGACTTCTGACAATTGCATACATGAATATAATATATTTTGATCATATTCACCCCATTACCTTCTCATGACCCCTCCTACACTCACTAACTCTTCTTCTTCTTCTTCTTCTTCTTCTTCTTCTTCTTCTTCTTCTTCTTCTTCTTCTTCTTCTTCTTCTTCATCTTCTTCTTCTTCTCCTTCTCCTCCTCCTCTTCCTCTCCCTTCTCCTCCTTCCTCCCAACTAGCTCCTCTTCTACTTTGATATCTTTGTCTTGTGACCCACAGAGTTTAATTAGGACTGCCTACATGAACATGGCTGGAGAGCAACTTAGTAAATAGAGCGTGGGCACCTTACCAGTGGCTAGACCACTAAAACTTTATATTGTATTATTCCTCTTCATTTTAAAATATTTTATTTATTTATATATTTATTTGAGAGCGAGTGAGAGAGAATGAGGCAGATAGATAGGAAGAGGGAGAGAATATGGGCACGCCAGGGCCTCCAGCCACTGCAAACGAACTCCGGACACATGCACCTCTTTGTGCATCTGGCTTCATGTGGGTACTGGGGAATTGAACTGGGACTCTTCTGCTTTGTAGGCAAATGCCTTAACCACTGAGCCATCTCGCCAGCCCATTACTTTTCCTTTTTAACACAGAGAATAGTCACCTACAGTTTTGCCCTGGTATACCAGAAGGCCAATTCAGACAATTCCTAAAGTAACCCATTTTTCTCTCAAATACACAATCCTAATTCAGAGTCACTACCCTTGCTCAAATGTGCATTACATAATGACTTAATGAAAGTCTTTCCGACTTCTAGAACCTTCCCTTTGAATTCAACTTGACACTAGCAGATACATCTCATAAAAACCCATTTCCATACAGACCCACACAGTTCCCCCACCCCCACCCCCGCCACTATTGTTCATGCTTGCAAACACATTTTCAAAACTTGTTTTTCTAAAGAAAAAAATCTTGAAAAAAGAATGCCTCTCTCTATAACCGAATGAAAATTGATGATGATCTTAAAAAATTAAGCTACAATGAATGCTCCATTAAACAGGAGCCATTACATGTACAGAGGTCAAGGAATAAAGTGATGTTTCCCGTGCATAATAATAATTAACAAAAGATATCTGTGGTACTTCACATGCTTGGAACACTTCATAGACATAGGCTAATTAATTACACAGATAAAGATATTGCGGGTCCTTCTTTTGATATCAGTGGGTTCATTAACTTCTTCATTTGGTTAACAAACTAATTTCCTGGACTTGTGAATTCCAACATACAGTGGGAGGAAAGGAGAGAGAAACAGAAATGTCAAATGAGAATTCTTCTTAGCTCACTCTTCCTTTCTGGAGCTCTGTAGGAAAAGGACTATGGGGGGCACCAGTCATTGAGCTTGGGAAAGGGTGTTTAAGAAGGGTTACCCCAGCTTTGTTCAACTTCTGGCTTATATAATCCATCACTGATACCTGAAAACTATGACCCGGGGTGTGGATGTAACTTGTCCCTGACATAAACGATGCTCTTATGGAGTAATGGATTCAGCATCTTCTGCTGTCCCCCTAACGCCCCGAAGAGTTATTTAATGTTAAATCACTCACATACAGAAAACGCTCAACAGACAGGCTGGGATCACATTGTATTTCCTTGTTCACTTGCATTTTCATTCACAAACAGATCTTCACCAAGCATTGACAGTCCTTTGTGAGCCTGTGCAGGATACATAATAGTAAACACGCAGCTCTGCAGTGATCTATGACAATTGGAAGTCCAACCTTATTGGAGGCTGGGCCCAAAGAAGCCTAGTTTAGATGCCAGTGGAGAACAGAAACACTGTTCATTCCCAATGCAAACCAGCAGGGAGGATGATCTCCACCACCATTGCCCAATTCCCAAGTAGCATAACAAGGGTTATGCAACTGTCATGCAGGGTGACGAGTTACCATCAAGGTATTGCAGACAGAGTGTAACTTGAACTTGGCTGTATTAAAACACCATTCTTATACCATCTGAAGAGCCAATTATGATTGCTTTGGGGGAAAGGCTTGAATTCTGCAGCCAACTAAAACTGGACTCAAATCATAAATCTTCCAAGATGAAAAAAATACACAGGCTTGAAGTCCCCCAGCATATTGTAACTACAAAGCAGGGATGCTATATACATATGCACAATAACGCACATAACATGCATATATCTATCTAGTAAGTTGTATTTAATGCTACCATTATCAAGGCTGTACTGATGCACCTTCTGTCCTGAAGTAGCCAAGATTAAAAGACATTCTGGCTCTATCAAAACTTAAAATAGATAAATGCGAGTTTTAAAAATTCATTTTTTATCTTCTATTTATTGGAGGAAGAGAAAAAAATACAAGGTCTTCTAACTTTCAAAAATTTTATTTCTACTGCAGTAGCTTCCACAATTCTACGTGTGTGTGTGTGTGTGTGTGTGTGTGTGTGTGTGTGTTATGCACATGTGTATCCAGATGTGCCCTGGCATGTGCCTATGGAGACCAGAAGAGATGTCAGGTGTCCTCTTCAAGTCTCTTCGAGTCTCTCCCTGAGCCCAGAGCTTTCTTTATTTCTTGGTCAGGCTCACTGACAAGCAAGGGCCAGCGGTCCTCCAGTTTGTGCTCCCCACAAGACGAAGGTCACAGGTATGTACGGCCATGCCTATTTGTTGACGTGGATGCTGGAGAATCAAGCCCAGGGTAAATCAGTGCCTCTCAAGCCCTCATGCTTATCCAGCAAGTGCTCTTTCCAGCTGAGCCACTTCCCTGACCCCACGAGTCTACCCTTTCCCAGTGCGACTCCTCAGTCACCCTTGTGGGATTTTAGACGCTCTAAGGATGACGGAATTAGACCCTTGAACAACCCTATCCAAAGTCTATTTTTATTCTGGGCAGAGAGAAATGGATCATTTTCAGCCATTCCCCTGTACTATTGATCACAAGAGGCTATAACTGTACTCAGCATCTATTTGTCAACCAGCAGGAAAGAGAATTTGATTCATAACAACCCCTGAAGAGATAGCAGGGTGGAAGCCAGTGTGAGAGTTCTCTTCCCTTTCTGGGTCCCTGAGAGCTATGATGTGAAATAGCATTGGGCTTGGGTTCTACAAAAGAATAAACCACATGACAACAGTCTTGGGAGGAGAAAAGCTTTTTAATTCTTATTTTACAAATAGGGGAAAATGCAAATTTTGAACAAGGATTCAAAACACATCTGAAGTACATACACATCTCCTAACCCCTAGACTGTGGAGAAAACAAAGGGTTTATTTTTTCCTCTCCGCATCCCTTTTTCAGAGAGAACCCCACATGATCAGAGAGTATCTTCACATCTGGAACACTTCGAGAAGGGGTGAGGAAAGAGGCATGCACAAGCCCACAGGTCAGCATGGAGGCTCTGAAGAGACTTCTCTCCCCCCTTTTAAAACTTGTTATTTATTTCTTTATGAGAGAGAGAGAGAGAGAGAGAGAGAGAGAGAGAGAGAGAGAGAATGAATAATGGTACCAAAGCCTCCAACCACTGCAAACGGACTCCAGATGCATGTGGCACTTTGTCCATCTAGCTTTAGGTGGACACTAGGGAGTCAAACCCAGACCAATGGGCTTGCAAGCATGGGCTCTTGGCCTCTGAGCCACCTCCCTAACCCTTCTCACCCTGTTTTTAAGCCCAGACCTTATGGAAAGATCCAGAAGCTGCTGACAGAAATCTACTCTTTCTTTTCTTCCCAGAATGCACTTGTCCATTCCCAGCTTTTCCTCTAGCTGTGTGATGGAGTTCTCCAAGGGAAGAAGTTACATAGGCCTCCTCGGGTCTGATCTATGAAATAATACACAGTCATCCCCGGCTTTTCTCAGAGTCCTCACCACACATAGTCCATTCCCTCACAGTCCTTCTTTTTACCATCCCCCCTTTCTCAGAGTCTTCCCTCATAGCTCCCATCACCCACAATCCTTCCCACAGACTACCTTCCTCCCTCACAGTGCTGATTTCACGGAACTCCCCTGACATTCCTCAACCTCATGATCCTCACTTCACATAGTCCCCTGTGTCAGGGTCACCCCCATAATCCTCACACTCCCCACCCACAAAATCCTCCACAGTTCTCTCCCCTCCATGTTCCTCCTCACCATCAAAATCCTCCCTCTCTCACTCCTCCCTCAGGGTCCTCCACTCCCAGCCCTTCGGGAACAGCATTTTCTCTCATGGGCCTTCTTACCAATAATTCTCCACACATTCACTTTCTTTGTCCACAAGGCAGACACAGAGGAATATGGAGTCCTCGGTTCCTGAGGGACTATCTAGCCCAGTCTCCCTCCTGTCTTGGGCTATAATTAGATGAATATTAGCCTGTGTTGTGTTAAGCCAGGCAGATGGTGGTGGCTGTGTGTTACAGCACCTCACATACCCTAACAAACCTTCGCTCTTTAAAATCTCACCACTTAGGCAGGAGTTGGTTCTTCCACTGGCACCTCCATGAGCTCTTGCTGTCTTTCCACTGCTCTAGAGGGGCTTTAATGTGACTGCAAAGGCAGTCCCCCCACCCCCGGTCCAGGCCTCTTCTGGGAACAAGGAACTAAAACTGACTCATCTCTGATAAATGTAGGATGGAGGGACAGGAGGGCACTGTCCAGGTGTATGCTCTAAAGATGAGATGTTTGCTAAAGATCAAATCCCCAGAATGTAATAGAAACTCCATTCTAGTAGAGATTAGGCTCCTGGAATGTATATATGACTACCAGGATGTAGCCAGAAGGTCTCAGGCCAAAGAATGCCATCAGACAGGTAATAAGTGATCAGTCAGGATGTATAGGTGTGTGGCTCAAAGTTCACAGGTGAAGCAATCGGGAACCCATCACTTTAGAGCACCCCAACCCCTATGCACTGGCCAATCACCCGGGCAGAATGCAGAATGTGTTCCTGCCACTAGCTGCACAAATCATTTTAAAAGAATATTTGATGAATTTCCCGCCATGTTCTGTGATTTGCTATGGTAAAAGCCCGCTGGCTCAAACTGTATATATGTTGGAAAAAAGTTGCGACTGAGGTGCATAACTCCTGCTACACAGGGCAGAACATGTACCTCAGCTAGCTGAAAATAAACCTCTCTGTTTGACTTGCATTATTGCGTGTGTCCTCTGTCCTTCCGAAGGGTGGTTGGCCTCGGACCATAACACTACCACAGCCTGAGGTGAGAAAATAAAAGATGAAATTTAAATCAATCAAAAATTTTCCTTGTTAGCAGCTCTGATCTTAGAACAAAGCAAAAAGATAATAACAATAATGTTTCGGTGGAGTCTGAGAAAAAGTATTGCTGGAGAATTAAAAATTAATTAAATTAAGTTGGCCCGGTAACCGTTCCCTCTAGACTTCCCCTGCCTCAATGTACCTCTCATTAACCATCTGAGTCCCCAAGGGCCATGAGTCAGCCAGGGTCCCATTAGAATTCACTGAAGATGAAAATATGTTGAGATGATTTGCAGAAATGTGGACAAGACTAAGGGAAGAAACAAGATGTCATAGCATTAAAAAGGGGATCACAGTTTGGGCGGAGCAAGATGGTGACTGAGTAACAACTTCGCCAGGACTCTCCGGAAAGGTTTGACCCCCCTCAACTGGTATCCAGGCTTTGGACACCGGCCGAACCCGAGTTCGGACTCTCCCTCCCTCCCGAAACCCTGGGCTGCAGCAGACGGGGTTCGCGAGCAGCTCTCTGCTCCCCTGTGGAACAGAGGGCCGAGCCCTCCCGCCCCCACTGGCTCCCGCCATTATCCCCCGGGGCGGATTCCATGCTCTCCACGGCGGCGGAGGTTTCATTGCAGGACTGAGACCCGGGCACCTGGCCTCTCCTCAGCATCGGCTTGGGGTCCACAGCAGGGTTCCCCAGCAGATCTCAGCTCTGCAGGAGAACACAGAGTGGGCTGGGCCACGGAGGTTTGGGGTCTGTCTGCAATACAGGCCCAAGTTTGGGGCCGCCCAGTCGCTCCCCAGCTCCAAAACCGCCACGGGTTCCCTGCAGCTCTCCGCTCTGCAGGGGAGCACAGAACAGGCTGCGCTTAGTGCACCCAGGGCGCAAGCCTCTGTCCCCTCGCGCGGGTTCGGATCCCTGGCGCCAGTTGAGAGGCTTTCCCGCGGGTGCTGCCAGTCCTCAGAGGCGGTCTTCTCCACCTTCTGAGAGGGGAAAGAGTGTCTCTCCACGGAGGTTGGGGGTCTGTCTGCAATACAGGCCCAAGTTTGGGGCCGCCCAGTCGCTCCCCAGCTCCAAAACCGCCGCGGGTTCCCGGCAGCTTTCGGCTCTGCAGGGGAGCCAGCAGCTGTGCCCTCCCTCTGCACCTCAGGCTCCACCTTCATCCCCTCGTGGCAGATTCCTGGTA